>JAEIIH010035053.1:0-15675 GCA_018904745.1 Drosophila orosa | reverse complement strand
CTTCAAGGCATAATATATCATTATGACGTTGTAACCACTTTAACATGAACAAAATCAGTGAAAAAAATAATAAACATTATAGTCAGAAATAAGCTAAGGTGGCAACACCAGCTCCAATGGCTACTCGCCGCCTCATGTACTTTCCAACACTACATTTTGCCTGCCGGTCTTCTCGTTGCTAGATATGATGCTAAAACTTACATTTACTTAAAAAATGGCATTAAAAATAATACACAAATAAATATATACATTTAATTTCACTTTACTTACCTAGATTGATTTTAAACTAATTTAAATTTTTTGCTAATTCAAGTGTGACTAGCTCCTAAGCAGGCGAAAATCTTCTCAGTGCCCGGCGAATTTTGGCAATTTAAGTCTCTGGTCACACTGCTCTACTCGTTGCGTTGTTGTCGTGTGGTAAAAAAAATTGGTTGAAAAAATTCTTTTGGCTTCGAATAGGACAATTATTTAACTCGAATTCGGATCGAAAATATGCTAAAAATGTGCCGCAAACAGTGCTGTGATGATTGAACATAAAAAGTGCCAGAGAAACAAGGTTTTTAGCGGCAGAAAAACGTTTTTCCTGTTTGCCTGCTGCCCTGCCTGTACTTGCGTGTGTGTTAGTCAGTGTGTGCTTGAGGGGTACAAAAATTTGCAGCCCGAAAAAAAAGTTGGGTGAAAAACTTTTTTTTTTACCAACTTGGCACTTGGGTGAATGTATGCGTGTGTGTGTGCGTACAGTCGGCTGCTAAATTTACGCAGAAACCACAACAAAAATGTGTAAAAATAGTTTTCAATTGCAATTGCGTGCGTGTACATGTGGCTGTATGTGTGTGTGTGTGCGTATTGGCCGGAGGGTGGCTGTGTGTGTGTGCAATTTTTTCCGGCAGGCAAAAGTCTCTCCATTTGCAACACTGAAAAATCAATAAAACTGCAGCCATAAGAAAAAAAAACAGTAGATTTCACCATCCGAAAAAAGCCAAAAAGAAAATACAAAAAAATAGTAAAGAAACAGGAAAAAATTGAATTTTTTCGCCTAATCGTTTCCACCTTTCTCTTTTTTTCGCAGCTTTTGTAACTAAAACTCCGTTTTGACATCACTTTCATCATAATCTGAATAAAAATAATAATAACATAAAAATACAAAACAAAAAAATGAAATAAAAATAAATAAATAAAACACCATCGAAAACGAATCAAAAAATAATACATACAAAATATATAAATCGCAAATAATTGAAAGTTACAGCAAAGAAAATCTAGATAAAGAAATCCAACAAAAACAACAACATAGCTCAAAAGGAAAGGCGAAAGGAAAACGCGAAAGATTCTCTCTGCCATCAACTTTTTTTCTTCATTTCTTTTCGGACTCTTCTTCGTTTTCAGTTGTTTTGCTTTGCAAAGAAAACACACAAGAAACAAGAAATAAAAATAATAAAAAAAGCAAGAAAGAAAGAATAAAAAACAAAAAGCAAAAACGAGAATTTTTACGCCGCCGCTTTCCAAGTGGACGCCCGTGGGTGTGAACGAGACAGACAGGCATCGAGAGAGAGAGGGAGCGAGCTGGCCGGAGAGAGGGAGATAAAGCGACTGCGCAAATAAAATAAAACAAGCCAAGCTTGAAACGAAGACTTTCAAATAAAACAACAAAACCAACAACAACAACAAAAAACAAACCAAACAAATTGAAACGCTGTGAAATTAAAACTCGTCAATACTCAAAGCACCAACAAATAAATAAAGATAAAAAAAACGCGAAACCAACAACAACAACAACAACTACAAGGAGAATGAGCAAGTAAAGCGGAGTTGATGTCAAAACAAAAACAAAAACATCAAGCGAACAACGGCAAGCACTGAGAGAAAAGCAACGGGAAATAAAACGGCGCTGCGGCGTTCGAGAAATCTCGAATATAAAACAAAAAAACAAAACAACAACAAAAAAAAAACTTTCAAAAAGCAAAAATCAATCCCAAAATTCCTCATTATTTTTCCTGAAAGCTTTAATTTAATTACGAATTTTTTTTGATAAGTCAAAGTGAATTCAATTTGCTAATTATTTAAAAATTAAGACAACAACAACACTAAAAAAAAAACAAACAACCAATAAAAAGAAGCTACAAAAGCAGCAACAACAACAACAACAAACAACCAACCAACAACAAGCAACTGAATTAATGTTTTAAAGTACAAAATAACCGGGAGTAAATCAACAAACAAAATAATTTAAACATATTAAAAAACGATTTAATTTAAAAACGCAACATCAATCTAAATTATTTAAACAACAACAAAAATACTGAACTAGCTTCTAAGTCGAAAAACAAGAAACAGCAACTCTGATAAACGGACCCACAAAAGGGGGGAAGAGAAGTGAGAGCAGGAGTGAGGAGAACGGAACAGAAGAAAACCGATTAAGCAACAATTGTGCCGCAAAAAAAACCGTGTGAATAGCAAAGAAAATAAAAAACTTAAAATTAAAAAAATAAAAAAGTAAAAAAACAAAAAAAAATTATATACTAAAATATTAACGGTAACAATAAAGAAAACATTTAAAACCAAAAATCTACAAGAATTCTATAAGTTTTAAGTCACGTTTTACACAGACCTACAACCAGAAAAACACAAAAGCGAGAAACGGAAAGCGGAAAACGGAAACAACACCAGCAACTTAACTTAGCCAATAAAAAATAATACAAAAATAAAGAAAAGCAACCTTTTGTACTGTACATAAGTGAAAGAAATAAAGCCCAGCAATAGGAATAAAATAAGAAACTAAATATATTTAGGAGGAAAACTGCGGCCTTGCGGCCAATGAACAGTTTTTATTTTTTACAAACATAAACATTGTTTTTTAGTAGTTTTCAATTCAGTTTTTTTTTTATAAGTGTACCTAGTGAGAAATGTTAAAAGTCTAAAAGCAAAACAAAACAGAACGAAAGGGAAGTAAAAGAGACAGAAAAGAAAACAAAAACAAAACAAATTCAAAGAAAGATTTAACAACTCTGTGATAATTACTGTAAATTTATAAATTTAAATAACAAAAAAAAAAACGAAAGGAAAAAAAACGCAAAGAAAACCAACACAAAAAAAAACACCACAATCTCTAAATGGAATGAACGGAAAAACGGTAATTTTTAAACAATAGAAAGCGAGGCGCAGAAGAAGAACACGAAGAGAGGAGAGGAGAGAAGAGGAAAGCTAAGAACATCTTAAAAACCAACAACAAACAAACAAACAAACAACTTTAAACTTAAGAGCAAATGCAAATGCAAATGAAAAGATAAAAAAACATTGAAACAAATTCGTGATATCTTAAAGGACTTCGATACATATATACTATAGTATATTATATATTATATTATATAAACTATTAAACTAAGCTTAAATCTAGTAAGCGAGAACCGAAAACAACAAAAACAAAAAACAAAATCATGGAATAAGTGAATAAAAACAAACAAACAACAACAACCAACCAACCAACCAACACAAAGCAAAATAAAAAACCCTAGGTTATAAAAAAAGACTTCAAAACGCATTCAAAAAATATATATATATTTAACTAAATACAACAAATAAATCGTAGCATTAAAGTTCAACATAGTAAATGAGCGGAGGATACACTCAGCATAACGGGTAACTCCTACTATATCTATTATATATATATATACGAAAAAGAAGCCGTAAAACTCATACTTTTTTGCTTAGTGAATAGTAAATGAAACAGCAATAATAACAGCAACCGAAAACAACAAACAAACAAACAAAATATATACAAATCGTGCAACCGAAAAGTAATAGCAACGTACAGCGAAACTAAATAGGAAGGAAGGAGAAGGATAAACCGAGGAAAGGAGCGAACTGGGAGCGAAAGAGGAGAGCCAGCAGAAGCAGGAGAAAGCCAGAAGAATCAAACCTCGTCATCGTCCCCCGTTAAAATCGTCGTTGTACTAAGGGTATTCGAAAGTAAATTATAAATAAATCACTACTACTTCCTAAAAACCACAACGATTGCCTACAAAATATATATTATATATATGTATACTATATAGGAAACAAAACAAACAAAAACAACCAATATAATCACTTCTGAAAAAGCAAAAATAAAACACACACACAAAATATTCAAATATCAAAAGGAAAGCTAATCTAACCCAAAAGTAAAAGTATTCCCAGTGTATTTTTCTAGTAAAACTAACGTAAAAATATATTACAAGAAAAACCTAAAAAAAAAAAAAAAAACAATAACAAAAAAACAACCAAAATGCAATAATTCAATAATATTTCAAAACTCAAATTGCAAAAGAAATAAGAAAACCCAACACCAACGGCAGCAGCGCTGGTATGCATTTTCATCGTAAAACAACAATATTTTGAATACACAAAAATTTAAGAAATTGAAAACCTAGAAAACCAGACCCAGGAAGGAACTTCAAACTACCAAAAACAACAACAACCAACCAACAACGTTACAATATTTGTCGGCATTTTTTACAACAACAAAAAACACACACAACAAGGAACACAACCAACAAAACAGAAGAAGGAAAGCTGAGGAAAGCAACAATTTTTTTTGTGTGTGGGCTCACATGTCCTCGACAAAAGACAAACAACATTTTTATTAACTTCGAAGACAAGGAATTTCAGTGCCTCTTGTGCCAGTGTTTAGCCAAAATATATATACACAAAAAACAAAACAAATAACAAAAAAAAAAAAAAGAAAGGAAGAAAACATTAAAAACAACAAAATACGTATTTATTGCTTAGTTTTTTTTCTCTTTGATATACAAAAAAAAATACACGAAAAAATTACAAAAAAAAAATAAAAAGCAAGTAAATAAGAAGAATACCCTTTAAAGTGAGTGAGGAGAGATCAACAATCTCTTTTTTTCGGTCAAACTTCAACTTCATTCGCCTCCATTTATCGTGTTTTCGGGCTTAACTTTAAACCAATAAAAGCAAAGCATAAACAATAGCCAACAACCGCTAAGAACACCAGTCTCCAATTTGCTAGTCCTTATCAGCATTTCTCTTTGTTTCCTAATAAATCTGATCAATCAATTCAACATGAATACGCAATCGAAGGTTTACCGCACCGGCGAAGGTAAGTAATCGTAGAAATTGGGTCTCCCTATCGTGTTTACAGACATTTATAAAATTTTATACCTTTAGCGCTGATAGAAATATCTTTAAACTACAAAAGAAGTACACAGGCCAACAGCATTTTAGAACCAAGAACAGAACTTTTCTGATAGTTTTTGATCTGCTGAACTAGAAACTGGCCTCAAAAATATTCCTATGGGTTAGGTTTTCAATCCAAAAGTTCAAAAAATTACTTTTTCGAGTACTTTTGAGGTGCTGTAATTTCAAAACGGTTTTTGATTTTGATTTGATTTGATTTTAATTGGCCTTTTCTCGAAAATGTCGTTAAAACTTCATAAAATAATGTTGCCCCTCAGAATAAGTTTTAAACATTTGAAAAAACCTTAATTGATCTCCAAAATATAGTCCTTTAATTTTATATTGAATTTTTCCATATATATTGTCAAATTCACCACACTTTAGAGATGTATAAAAAAAGTATGGATATAAATTCAACAGACGATAAATTGAAGTTAAAAAAAGAGATTTTTACAAATTTTGAAGGGCAAAAACAGTACTTTAAGACAGCGAAGGGCATGCTGGGGCTCAATATGCTCACGCTGCTCAAACCGTTATCTTTTTGCGAAGGCAGATGGCCAAGATTCAGCTCAAACCGTTAGATCTCGTGCCCTCTGCTGTTTTAAGACGTCGTACCAATGGTTTTGAGAAGTTTGAAGTTACAGCATCTCAAATATACCCCAAAAAAAAACGTATTTCTTGCACTTTTAGTTTAAAATATCTCGAAAACTTGTTGGATTCAAGTTCAGCGCCTTGAAAACCTTTGGAAAAGTATATTTCGATTCTTGGTTCTGAGAATTTTTAATATTTTTTTGCCCTTTGTTGTAGTCCTTAAATGGAATTCTAACCTTACAGCTGATACTTTCAAGTCATTTCAATTTTATTTAATTTTTCCTTTTAGCCATTTCTATGAAATCTAAATTTCTGTATTAGTATATTCTGTAAATTGAACATAAACTTTTAACCACAAGTATAACAATACATAAAATACAATACATTCGCACTAACTATGTTTCTCTCCCCTTGCAAAAACAATGAAACAGAGATCTACGACAACTTGCCATGCGATGGTGGTTATTTTAACATGAATGCCATTCGCAACCTGGGAATCCCCACTACTTTTCCGACCATCGGAACCTTTACGCTTGACTCCACCACATTGGGATTGCAGCCGCAGGGCCAGCAGCAGCAGCAACAGCAACAACAGCAGCAAAGCATGCATCATCATCAACAGCAGCAGCAGCAGCATCAACAGCAGCAGCAGCAGCAACATCAGCAACAGCAGCAGCATCAGCACATGCAGCAGCAACACCAACAGCAGCAACAGCAGCAGCAGCAGCAACAACAGCAACAGCATCCCACCATTGGGATGTTTGATGCCAACGAGGTGAACGATGTGATCCAGAATCCGCCTCAGATTGGGGTTTTCCAATCCAATAGCGTGCTGACCAACGGAGCTGGGAGCTCCTCCTCCATCTTTGGCTCTCAGTCAAGCAACTCTTCGGCCGCCGCTGCCACAGATCCCAGCCAGGCAACCCGGGAAACTGGCATTATTGAGAAGTTGCTGGTGAGCTTAGCAAAGAAGGGAACTTTCACTTGACCGCAATTTCTAATTTCTATGTTTTTTTGTATTGCAGCACTCCTATGGGTTCATTCAGTGCTGCGAGCGACAGGCCCGTCTCTTCTTTCACTTCTCACAATTCAGCGGCAATATTGATCATCTGAAGATTGGGGATCCCGTGGAGTTTGAGATGACATACGATCGCCGCACCGGCAAGCCGATAGCTAGTCAAGTGTCCAAGATAGCCCCAGAGGTTGTACTATCCGAGGAGCGGGTCACCGGCACTGTGACCACCGAGCTGCGCACGGATAGCGCCAACAATGTGCTCAGCTCCAGCGAGACAACCGGTCGGATTAGCTACGAGAATCGAGGCGAATGCTTCTTTCTACCTTATACCAAAGACGATGTCGAGGGCAATGTTAACTTGCGGGCTGGCGACAAGGTCAGCTTTCAAATCGCAACGAACCAAAGGTGAGGCTTTAATCTCGTCGATTTTACCTGAAACTTATTAACTAATTATAATTATAATTCCCCTTTGCAGAGGCAACCTGGGCGCCTGCCATATTCGCCTGGAGAACCCCGCCCAGCCGGTCAAGTATCGTGGTGTTGTCTGCTCCATGAAGGAATCGTTTGGCTTCATTGAACGCGCCGATGTGGTGAAGGAGATCTTTTTCCACTTCTCAGAGGCCGAGGGCAATGTGGAACTGCGTCCCGGTGACGATGTCGAGTTCACCATTCAAACACGCAGCGTAAGTGGTAGCGGCGATCCGGCCAATCCGAATCTCCTACAAACGAAAATGCAGTCGCCGTCGGTGCCGCCGCAGGGCCGTGAATTTGCGTGCAATATCACGCGTCTGGCACCCGGCTCGGTGATCTTTGAGGATGTGGACAGCACGGTGTACAAGGGTCAGGTGCTCAAGTCGTTGGATCGCAACAATCCGGTGCGGCAGAACAATGACCCCTTGCCGGGTCGCATCCGTTACAGGGCCTTGGATTACTCAGAGGTGGAGGTACCATTCGGGGATAAGGATCAAAAGGGTGACTTTACCCTGCGTCACGGCGATTGGGTGCAGTTCTTGCTGGCCACCGATCGACGTGATCAGCTGCAGCGGGCCACCTCGATTGCCCTGCTGGATGAGACGTTCAAGGTGTCGGGTGAGAAGCGGGAGCAAGGCACCATTGCCTCGTTGAAAGAGGGATTTGGTTTCCTGCGATGCGTGGAGCGTCAGCCGCGACTCTTTTTCCACTTTACTGAAGTTCTCGATACGGTGGGTGTCAATATATAACTACAACTATTAAACTCTTTTGCTTAACAAAGATTTAATTTACATTTCAGAGCCGTGAAATCGATGTTAATGATGAGGTTGAATTTACTGTCATCCAGGAGCCTGGATTGGCCTATAACAATTCGCGTTTGCAGGCCATACGCATCAAGCACTTGCCGCCCAACTCTGTGCAATTCGAAACTTTAATGGCCAGCAACATTGAGGGTGAGTGAGAGCTGATTTAAATCCCAATTTAGAGCTTAACTGAATCCCTTTTGCAGGCTGCGTGACACGCGAGGCGCCCAAGAGCCCAATCAAATCTCAAGATCGCGTCGAGGGCGGTGTGATTACCTACGAGCATGCCGATGCTAAAAAGACTATAATGTATTTTCTTAAAGACTGTGAAAAACCACCAAGGATTGGGGAGCGTGTACGCTTCGATATTTACATAGTAAGTTTTATTTGCAACCTGCAAGGCCTTCCTTAACACCTTTGTTTCATTTCCTTTAGGTCAAACGTAACAAGGAGTGTATAGCCGTCAATGTGCAGCAAATTTCGCTGCAACAGCAGCAACAACAGCAACAACAACAACAGCAGCAGCAACAACAGCAACAGCTGTTGAATCAACCGAATGCCAGTGGCAACATTAACCAAAACGAGCAACTGTCGAATGGAATCAGCGGCAGCAGCTCCAATGCCTCGCTTCAGAATGGCTATGTGATGCATGGAAGCCCCGGTGGCAGCACCAGCAGCAGCGTGGGCAGCAACAATCCATCCCATTTGGATGATTTTAAGCTGGAGAACAACAACCATGCCGGCTCCGATGCCGGTCAGGTGTACCGTGGCTTTATAGCCGTGATGAAGGAGAACTTTGGATTCATTGAGACTCTGTCCCACGACGAGGAGGTCTTCTTTCATTTTAGCAACTATCTGGGCAATCCCAATTGGCTGGAGCTGGGCCAAGAGGTGGAGTACACTCTGGCCCGCAATGGAAATACATCAGTTTCGGGCAATTGCCTGCCCGCGGAGAATGTCCGTATGCTGCCCAAGAACTCGATACCGCAGCCAGCGGTGCTGGAAACCGTGCACAATGGCGTGGTGGCGCGTCCGTTGCGCTGCATTAATCCCGATCAGCAGGAGTATGCCGGTCTCATTGAAATACTCGATGAACAACGCACCACAGTCATTTCGCAGCACGAATTCGGGATCACTAGTCTGGTGAACAAGCGGGATCTGCTCCAGAAGGGTGATCTGGTTAGTTTCCGCATCGATGAGAGTGGCCGGGCGGCCGGGGTGAATGCAGTGCGACAGAAGAAGCGGGCCACCGTGGACTCGATCAAGGGCCAGTTTGGATTCCTCAACTTTGAGGTGGAGGATGGCAAGAAGTTATTTTTCCACATGTCCGAAGTGCAGGGCAACACAGTTGCCTTACATCCCGGCGACACTGTAGAGTTCTCCGTGGTCACCAACCAGGTGAGTTGAGCAGAGACTTTCGTCTCTTTGAGTTTTATTTTGGAATCTATATCGGGAGAAGTCTGATCGACAAAAATATTATATCGAAATTATAAATAACGAAAAAAAACACATACCTAACGTAATAATATCGATTTTTCGAACAATATCCGACAATATGGGTGCAGTAAATTAAACAGACTATCGAATTATCGCACAGATATCGTAACTCTAAAATATCGATTTACAATAAATTGATTTTCGCGTCAAAAATAGATACAGCGTCGATATATTCTTATTTTCTTTAATTTTTTTTTGTATAATTTAATGTATTTTTTCTTTAGCGTAATGAAAAGTCGAATGATTTACTATATATCGATTTTAGCTGCAATAATCGATACAGCGTCGATATATTTTTATGTTCTGTCTTACTTTACTTACTTACTTTCTATAATTTAAAGTATTTGTCTGCGATTTATCGCATATGTATCGTAACTTTAAAATATCGATTTACTATCTATCGATTTTAGCTGCAATAATCGATACAGCGTCGATATAGTATTAATTTCTGACATTCATTTTAAAGATTTAATGTAGTAAATTTTGATAGGAAGTAAACTTTGAAAGATTTTATCGCACAGATATCGAAACTTTATAATATAGAATTATAATCGACTTTCGCGTCAAAAATCGATACAGCGTCGATATATTTTATTTTCTGGCATTCCTTTTTAATATTTAATGCATTTTTTGACTTAGCGTAATGGAAAGTCTTCGGCTTGCAATGTTCTGAAAATAAACGATCGTCCGGATCGTCTGATCTCGCGTCTCAAGCTCAATGGCGATGACACTGTGCCACGCTTAATACTCATCCGTGCACCCAAGGGACCGCAGGGCAAGGGCTTCTCCGTGCTAGCACGACACCCACGCATTCCAGGTGAGCAAAAAAAAAAACCCCAGGGATTCTGTGAAATGTTTTACTTATCACCAAATTTATTGATTCTTGGCAGGCACCTTGGTGGAGTAGATTGCTGAATGAAATGAAAAATGGAAAAATGTTGGATATTAGAGGCACATCAAAGACAATTACCTACAGCTACAGCTATAAATATATATATATATTCTTGTACGCGAGCCAAGCAACCAATCAACCAACTAACACAACACAGCAAATCAAGCCACATTTATAACGAATATAAACCCTAGAAGCATGCAACACACTATTGGAACCGATTGTAATGGATAATAGGAAGGCGTACCACACACATTTAATAATTACGAAACTACTTCTTCGCGTCTGATGAATCGGAAACTTATTTGTAGTACTACCAACTAAACTCTAGCCCCTCCAAGCATTGTAACGCCTCGCTTTCAATGCAAATGGAAATTGAAATTCAAGTGTCTGTGAGAGATGGATGAAACCAAAACGTTTGTATACGTATACTATTTTCTACTAGTTTTGCTTTAGTTAATATGCGAATGAGGAAGGCAAGCAGGCAACATGATATAATCTATGGGAAGCGAAGTAATTATTCTAGAAATGGCAACGAAGAAGAATCCTTGTTAAACAAAAATTGTATAAAAACGACAAATCTTTGCATATACACATCTATCTATTAGCCGGGATATGCTATGCGGTTCCTGCTTCTTTACTCTGTAACTTGCCCTTAACTCCTGCTCGTGTATTCTTTTGTACTTCTCGAAAAACTGTTCTTTCACTGCTTTCAATCTTACTGTTAACGATTTATACACCCACATATATATATATACATATATATTTATTGAATAATTATTGTACTGCGGCAGCCAAGAATTAAGTAGAACCACAAACAGCAGCAACAGAAGCAGCGGCAACCCCAGAAACCAATCAGTGAAGCGAGCGAAGAACATGCAAAGTATTTATATGGCAAAACAAAAAGTCTAATTTGTATACATATATATATATATATATATATATCTTCACACGTGCATACATATATATATATATTTTACATATTCATTAACGTAACTTACATATTAATGTTATTATTTTGTTTAATATTTTTTTGAAACATTGCTTGCAAACCAAAAACCAAACGACATTGTTTCGCCAAAAAAAAAAAAACACACTTCTTTTGTTGCATTCAGACGGTTGCATTAACTTATTACGTAACATATATTATATATACAAAACATACAAGCTATACATCGTAAAATATTTATTTAAAACTCACCACAAGAGAGAGAGAGAACCCCGGAAGCGAGGAGAGATGGAAAAATTACGAAAACGTTTTGTGTGACGATTGAAGAGCAAATTTAATTTGCTGCGCCAAATCTGTTGAAACCATTTAATGAAGATTATAAAAATAATTTTTAAAAAATCTATATATACGAGACAAAAAGCTAAAAAAAAAAAAATACAAAAAAAAACAACAACTAATATATAAAAACAAAAAAACCAAACCTTATGAGCGTGTCGTGTGTCGGTAACAAAGAGCAAATATTGTGAAAATTATGAATTTCAATTACTAAGAAAACTAAAACTAAAAGAAAAACACAAAAAAAAACAAAAAAACATTTAACAAGCTAACAACAAATTTGGGATCAGTACGTCCTATTATAGCCATGTTATATACAACAACTACAACAGCAGAAACATCAACAACAACAAGAACCTACACTAAGCAACACACACACAGACACTTGCAGACAACAACAAGAGAAAACAAAAGCAAAACCAGAACAAAGAGCAAGAGAAAATAGTAACTTTAATATTGTATAACGATTATACATTTAAATAAATCTAGATATATGCCGGGGCGGGTTTGGGGATAACCGAGGTTGACCACGCAGTCGTCGTCGTTAGAGAAATGCCAAACGCCATCGCAGCAGCAGCAGCAGCAGCAGCCGCAGCCCAAAACCATTCGCAGAACGGCAGCCGGGCGTTTCGTCTCTTCAATGCAATGCAATGAAATGAGAGAACAGCACAGTAACTAAATCCTTATTACGAGAAACCAACAAAAAAAAAAACACAACATAAATACAACAAAAAAAAAACATTTCAAACAAAAAAAATCGAAAAACTCCACAAAAATGTAACAAAAACAACAAAAAATATATAAAAAATACAAGAAAAATACATACATACATATGTGCTTGAATACGAAAAAAAAATCGCAAACTATATAAGTCAAATAATACAACAAGAACAGAATAAATAATAAATACATATTTCAATAAACTAAAAAAAGTCTGTTGTTTTATTATTATATTTACAGTTTATATTAATTAAAAGCTGACCCAGAGTTTATAAATAATAATAATTTACAAATAATTGGCAACGATGGGCAATAAGGTAGTCTAAGGTTTCTGAAAGAAAGTGTTTTTTATTCGTTGACAAATGTTTCTGGTCAAGTTGGATCCATTAATGCCCGACCTGTTTTATACAAAAAATATGATTATTAGTTATAGTTAGTTATTATAACGTTATTTTATATATTTATCTGTTAACTATTATATTGCTTCGAGTTTTAAACAAAAGAAACGACGTATTCTCAACGAAAATGTTATCCATTCGTTGATAAAAGTTTCTGATATAGATGGATCCTTTAATAGGTAGGGAAGTTAGCATCTCAAATGGTTCTAATAAAAATATTTTTTTTTATAAAGCATTGTCGGGCACCTAATTAAAAGATAGGAGCTTTCTAACACAATTTGTAAGTCATACCGATATCAAAGAGTTATTTAAATATCGTTTAATTGGTAAGTTAGCATCGCAAATGGTTTTAATAATCAACATTTTGTGTATAAAACATGGTCGGGCACCTATTAAAAGATAGGAGCTTACTAACACAATTTGTAAGTTCAAGAGCTGAAAACAACGTACAAATCAGCGTTTATTTTGATGCAATCCTTAGTACTCTGAGGACTTAAAGATTTATATCGAAAGGACAATATGATGTGGTTATTTTATGTATTTCTTCTTCAAAAATTATAATGCTTCGTGTACTAAACAGCATATCGATTTATCGCCCATATATCTGTTTTTCACAATCAATTCTCAAAGACTTCCCGTGTTTAAACTAGGGACTGTAATCAATATAAGTTATATTATAAAAATCAAATGGTAATTCTTATTTTTAGATTTGTATCTATTTTTATCAAAAATAATCATTTAATGTGAGTAAAAAAGTCAACGAATTTGGCAGGGGTACTTTTTAATTTTTGATGATAAAAATTAGTGATTATTTTTTATAATAAAAACTAAACGGACCTCCAGCATTATTTAATATAAATATTACGGCATGGTAATAGGTGACCTTTTTGGTGCATTAAACTATTTTTATGGTAATAAATATGATAATCATAGATTGAGTTGATTTTTATATTTTCAAAATAAAAAATAATGATACTTTACGGTCCCTGGTTTAAAATTTAAAGCAAGGCATGCTGGATGTTGAAGGGGAACCCTCCGGGGATGAAATAATGGATCTCCAGAAAAACTAATCCCTGAACCTTTAAAAGACCTTTCAGAAATTCGAAATATAGTCTCCCATAAAATCACAGAACTCACAGTTTGGTTTAATTTTCCATTTTTATTTATAAGAATAATTTATATCTGCTTAGATTTGTTTGGTTACATGACATGACTATGGTATGGTATCATCATTTGTTCATCGCCTCTCGTACGCTTCCTAAAACTTGACAGTTTATTGACTTTTATCCACTCTATATATATTTATATGTATGCTGGGAGTTACAATTGGTTTCGTTTTCCGTTTGTTCTTATGCTGGCTCTCTCTTAAAATTCAAAATCCATTCGTTTTTCGTTAATACATATATGTATGTACTGCCTATACTCGTATGTGTTGTTGAGGTTATGTCAAAGTACTTACGATTTAAACGCTTGCATTGATTTCTCTTTTAGTGAATATATATTGCATTGATTTCGATTCTTTAATATATATGTATATATCGCCCAAGTGTATATTTATATATATATTTGTATACCACTTTGGCTTATTAGATATATACGAGTTATGGCAAAAAATTGTTTGTGTTTGTTTGTTGTGTGTGTGTGGGACTAGAACATTTGACCTTTGACTTTTGAGGAATTTAAAAACCAACCGATGGATCATCGATTGCCATATACATACATACAATATATAAAGCCTGTAAAAAGGGATTCTCGTTAATACAAATTGAATTATGATTACTTGTGGGTGTGTGGGGAGATTATAATTGATTCGATTCGAACTTACAATTACAATTACAAAAACGTTTCGAGCATTGTATAAAAAATCGAGGTAAACTTGATAGTGCATCGGATCTGGTTGGGTGTGTCCTTAGCTTGCATATTGGTGTTACGGGGGAAACTCAGGGTTCTGTGTTTGTTTTTATTTTTTGGGGGCGATCGTCGCCGCCGAAGGCATATCATTTTTAATGGCTGCGTTCGATTGTGGTTCTCCTACGATGGGTTTAGCTTCTTGGATGAAATGAGGGTCTACTTATAGGATGGGCGTGAGAGTGAACGAAAGCGCATCCTCGATCTAGCTGAGATACAATATATATATAAACCAGATCTGATCTTGTCTTTTCTTTGTTTTCTTCTTTTATTTTTTGTTCGTGTTATCCTATACGAGAGAGAGAGAGAAAATCTGAATTTGGGGTGGGCAAGTTTTTCCTTCCGGAACTGCGTATATACGAGCTATATTTCTTATAATTTTTTGGTTGCTCTTAATAGGAAGAAGTTAGATAGTCTTAATTTTAAGTGTACATAGCTATATTTGATATCCAAGGGGGTTGTGCTTAATTTTCGTAGTATCTCCTTATGTTTTTTAATTTTTCTTTCTCATTTTTCGAACTGGGGGAAAACTTGAATTGCTTGTGCTGGCTACGCCAAGTAAGGGACTTCATCTTCTTAGGGCATTAATCATCTTCTCCTGGGGTTCATCGGGTAACTTAGCGTAACTACGGGGCAGGTGTGTGTGTTTGTGGGGGGTGTGAGTGTGTAAGAGTTAGGTGCTCCTAAAGCGACGATTAATTTCCTTGATTTCAGAAAGAGTAATTTCATTTTTCTTGTGATTTTTGTTGTTCTTACAACAGTCGAAGCCTCTCTAACTCGATTGAAAATTGAGTACCATCGTTGAACGACTGGTTTTTTTTTACAATTTTGTATGTTTTTTTGTTTAAACTAAATTTAATTTCCAAAACTACGCTTGAAACTCTAAAAAAGCCTTTTTGGTTGAAGGAACTAAA
>JAEIIH010035034.1:0-11881 GCA_018904745.1 Drosophila orosa | reverse complement strand
CTTGCTCCACTGTTTGATCACATCACACTAAGCACACTCCATCTCTATTTCTCATGTCTAGACCCGAAAAATAGGTTTTTTTCTATTACAAAATTTGTATATTTTCAGCTCCGGACTACGTGCTCCACTTGCAGGTCGCAGCACCGCTCGTCGAGTCGCGTCTGGTGCACTGCGGTGCCGGAGAACCAACTGAACTGAGTAAACTTAATGGAAAAACTACTTCATAGAAGAAGAAACTCGAAACTCACAATGCAGGATATGAGAATATCGTTAAATTTAAATGTACTTAAGTATGGAAACAATCTTCCTGCTCAATCATTGGCGTATGTACATTGATACAGAGCTCTCTAAGCTTTCTCTAGTATTTTACTTGAGCCACATTTCATTTCCAACTCTTCCATTCCTATATTTAATGTTCCCTCGCCGATCCGTCATGTGCTTGTGCTCGAATAGCTTAAGGTTTAATTGTATATATACACATATGTAGTTAGGTTTTATAATGTTATAAATGTTTGCGTTTTGTACTTTTATATATATTTTTTACAAATGCAAGAAAGACAACACAAACTCGACAGTTGGTCGTTTGAAAAATATGTTAGTAATATATAGTATTTCCCTGCAAGCCTAGCGATAGACTTGCAAATGTATCCACTATTCATTTCAGCTCACAATTATGCACTGACTTTTTGCAAGACCAAGCATATCCCAAAAAGGCTGCCACTAATTTTATGTTTAATCCAGAGCTCGTCTGGTTCTTGGGATACTTCGATACTTAATTGATATTTGAGGCGAAAATCGTTATATTAATAGATATAGCTGACTAAATAAATAGTAACAGCTTGCCCCATTATACAAGCTCTGGTTTAATCTTATAAAATTCGCATTTATTTAATATTTATTATCGATAAGAACTGAAGCCTTAAGAAAAAGGATTTGTATAGAACTAATTTTTACATGCGTAGTCACACAAATTAAAAAGAACTTTAAAAAAATATTACAATATAATCTTCAGTGTGTTTAACTTAAAAAAAACATTCAAGGCAATAAATAGCAAATATGAAGTAAGGTCTAGGGTAGCCCTAAGGTTAGCATAGAATAGAATTCGAATGGGATACGATGAGTACAACATTTCACAACAACAACTGACATTTACAAATCGGTGATCTCGTGATGAGATTCGTATGCAGCGGAGGAGACGACGCTCCTGACAGACTGGTCCTCGCTGCTGAAGGTTATCCGGGTGAGCAGCTCGGTCTGGATGCGTTTGAGCACCTCGACCACCTCGCATAGGACGCCGCTTTGGGCCGCCTGCTGCATGGCTTCGTTGGCGTCCACCAGCGCCTCATTGAGAGCTCCCAGCTCCATGCGCGCCTTCGCCCGGGCGTAGTAGCCCTCGTAGCTGTGCGGTTTCTGGGCAATCGCCTGCGTGGCCAAATCTATGGAGGCGTCAAGTTCCTATAAAGCGTAAAAAGCCATTAATAATGAGCATAAGGTCATGATAAACTCATCTTACATTCAGTTTTCGCTTGCAACGCGACAGATTCAGCAGGAGATTGGTCCGCAGCTGGGCAAAGATCGCATTCCTCTCGAGCAGCTGCTCCAGCCCGGAGATCTTCCGCAGGGCGTATTGGTACCGATGGGCGGCCTCCTGGAAGCGGTTTTTCCTGTACAGCACATTGCCGTCCTCCAGCAACTTGTTGAGCAGCACCACCAGGATCTCCGGCTTACCCATGGCCATGCTCCAGGTGGTGGGACCCAGCTTGGCGCCCTTCCGCAGAAACACCTGCACTGCCTGAATGTTCCGGCAGGCAATAGAGCGATCCAGGGGCCGCATTCCGTGCACATCGATGTGCTCCAGGTTGCCGCCCTGGTCCAGTAGATACAGGACCAGACTGGCAGCTCCCTGATAGGCGGCCAGGTCGAGGGCAGTGCGTCCATTGTGATCCTCGTGGTGGCGATTGCAGCCGTGTTCGATGAGGGTCTTGGCTGCCGCCAAGTGTCCACGCAGACAGGCCCAGCTGAGCGCTGTGAATCCTTCGTGATCCTGCGCTTCCATGGCAGAGCCCCGGGCCAGGAGCAGCTCCATCAGTTCCAGGTGGCCCTCCTCCGCGGCTATCATCAGCGGTGTCTTTCGCGTCTGTCCCAGCGGCTCGTCCAGCAGCGCACCGCGCTGCAGCAGTTGCTCCACCACGCTCCAGTGACCCTCCTTGACGGCCAGCCAGAGGGCTGAGTATCCCTGGCGGTTCCTGGCATCGATTTGGGCGCCGCGGGAAAGCAGGATGCCTACAACATCGACGCAGCCGTGACGGGCGGCGGCAGTCAGAGCCAGTTCG
This sequence comes from Drosophila orosa, assembly GCA_018904745.1. Lineage (NCBI taxonomy): Eukaryota > Metazoa > Arthropoda > Insecta > Diptera > Drosophilidae > Drosophila > Drosophila orosa. Next base: position 9,548 of record JAEIIH010035034.1, on the reverse strand, counting down.
CCGCTGCTCGGCTCCATTCCATTCACGTCCAGGTCGAACTCGGTCTCGTTGAGGTCCAGCAGATCCTCGAGGATTTTGCAGTGCGCCTGCGCGGCTGCTCCAATCAGTGCCTGCTGGAGGGCCATCGATCGGGACACGTCCTGGGAGTGCGGCCGGGGTGTCCAGTCGCAGGCCAACAGGTACTTGACCACGCTCAGGTGACCCATGCGGGCGGCATGGACCAGGGCACATCGTTGCGTGATATCCAGCTGACCGAGGCTGCTGCCGGCTGCCACCAGGGGACGTACCACATCGCAGTGACCACGCATGGCGGCCAGGATCAGGGGAGTGCATCCCTGGCTATTCGTCAAGCCCACATCGGCGCCAAACTCCAGGAGAAGGCTTACCATAGGCAGGATGCCTTCATGAGCCGCAATGCAAAGGATGGGCGCTCCTCCCATGTAATCCGTGCGGTGATTCGGCGAGGCTCCGGCCAAGAGAACCAATCGGGACACCTTTAGATTCGGGCTGTAGACGTTTCGCAAGGCGCCCAGCGAGGAGGAGATGTTATCAGCTGCTCCTGCCAGCCAATAGGATTGCAGATCCCTGGGAGAGAGCAGAGCCTGAGTTGTTCCACCGTAAAGATGCGCCTTCAGCATGTGGTGACCCAGCTCCAGGGTGAGCTGTGGCGACAGTGGAGCCTGCAGCCGGGAGAGTCGGAAGGCGATGGCCGCATGGCCCAGCCGGGCGTCGCAGAGGAACTTACTCGACTCGCCCTCATCCCGACGCATCAGCCACTCCCGCAGCGAGCTGTGGAAGAACATGTAAGTGTTGTCCAACCGCTTGATCAGGAATCCGTCCAGCAGCTTGAAGCGCTGCATAAAGTCCGGCCAACTCAGCGCCTCCCGGCCGTGGCCCAGCGCCTCCATGCTGTAGTAGATCTCGTCCAGCGTCAGCGGATACAGTGCTGCCAGGCAGACATTCAGGATCGGAGCAGCCTGCTCGAAGCTGCGCGCGGTGGGAAAGCGCAGATTGAAGTGCAGCAGGAAGATCTGGGCCAGTGACACGGGCAGGACCTTGTAGCTGGAGGACTTGATCACCAGCTGGCCGCGGCCAATGAGATCCAAGATGAGCTTGGTGTACAGCATGGAGCCCCTGCTCAGCGACTGCAGGTGGGACACGAACTTGGTCTGCGGCTGGGTGCCCGCCTGCGAGTTCTGACCTCCGCCGCCGATGTTCAATCTGATCTCAGGACTATCCGCCAGGCGCGCTCCTATGTAGTCCAGCATGTCCTGCTGCAGGGCCTGGCTGCTGGCCCAGCTGTCCAGCGTGACCTGCGTGTAGCTGGGCGCCTTGACCAGCTCCAGCATCTGGGTCCGCACGGTGGCCACCAGCTTGAGCCAGGCGGGGAAGTGTGGCGTGAGCTGCGCCAGGAAGCTGGCGATGGTGTGCCCGTGATCGGGACGGTGGTACTCCGCCTCGCACAAGGCATCCACCAGGATCACGGCCACCTTGGCGGGTATCTTGCCCGCTCGATGCAACTGGGCCAGCGGTTCCAGTATGGCCAGCTTCATCACTCTCTCCGCATCCGCGATGCACTCGCGCACACTGAGGATGTCCTGCAGATGCGGCTCGGACAGGAGGTAGTCCCTGTAGGCGGTCAGCTGCGGGGCCTGGCAGAGCTGGGCGGCCAGCGAGTGGACAAAGTCCGGCACCTGGCAGGTGAGATTGGCGTCCGCCTGGCAGAAGTGGTAGCCGACCATGTGAGAGGCCAGGCCACGCATCCGCTCACAGTGGGCGCCCAACTGCAGCTGGCTGTATATGCCATCCGGATCGTCTTGCATCTGGCGCCTGCCGAAGCAGGAGTACTCCACCAACTGCAGGCAGAAGGCGGTCTTTCCGGTGCCGGGCTGGCCGTTGATCAGCACCACCCGAGTCTCAGTTCCGAGGAGAATGTTGGACAGCTGCTTCACCAGCCACTGGCGGCCCACATACGGAGGATCGGGCTCCTGCAGTGGCACCTCGAAAAAGAGGGGCTTGAGGGCAAGTTGTACAGCCGCCAGCGTGGAGGCCGCCACTCTCGAGGCACCTGATGCAGCTGCCGATGAGTTGGAGCTGGATCCCTGCTGACCGCGAGTTGACCTTCTGGCATTTCCCTTGCGACTCTTGCCCGGCAGCGCCTCGTACACATGCAGCATGGAGCCGCCGGTCTTGAACTTGCCGCACAGACTCAGGGCATCCTCCTTGATGCCATGACTGGTGGCCACCGACAGCTGGCTGCCGCTGAGCAACCCGCCCCCGCTGGCCAGCGTCTGCTCCGGACTTACGTTCTGCGAGGAGCCACCGCTCGTGGTGGTGCTGGTTGCTCCCACTCCGCTGCTGCTGGTGGTGCTGGTGGTGGAGTGGGCGGAGATGGGATCGCATCCGCTGCCACTGCTGCTGCTGTTCCCATTGCTGCCGGGGTCGTTCAGCAGCAGACCAAGACGGGCATGGAGCTGGTCCTTCTGCAGCTTCTCGTTCAGCAGCAGCGACGAGTGATGATCAAGGGCGTCACTACCTGTGGTGGCGAGAACAAACACGGATTAGCTGTAGGTCATCACTGGGTTAGTCTGCTAAGAACAAAAATCAATCAAAATGAACTCAAAGAAGTTAAAACGTATTAAAGACATGCAAACAGTTCGCGATGCCTAAAGGATCAGGAACAACTGGGTTAATGGACGACAATGAGGGTGCAACATGCAAAGTCTGAAACTGGAGGATGCACGTAAGGAATGCGGATCCGTGCCTGCTAGCTGGTTCAGTCCCGTCTCGCTGGAGTTGGACGAATTGACACTCCACAGGGACTTGATTTTGCCGAAGACCAATGAGGACAGATGCCCCGCGTAGACGGAGGTGCCCGCCAGGCTGAGCCTGTTCAGGCGGTTCTCGCTGCCCGTTCCGTCTCGGGCGGAGGTCTTCAGGTTGTGGTTGCTCACGTTCTTGCGCCGCCTCCGGGTGACCGCCGAGTCCGAGCAGGTCGATGTATTTAGGGCATTGGACTCCTTGCCGCTGGCCTGATGATCGTGTTCGTGGTTGTGCTGATGGGGATGATCTGATGATGGATGCTGGGTGAGTTATCTTTTCGAATATGCTTGATAAAGAGACACTATCTATATCCTACTTTCTATTTTTATTAAATAAATAAATAATCTCCTGCCAGGTGGAACTCATTCTCATCGAGGAGTAATGTATCTAATGTAATGACCAAGTCAAGGAGTACTCCACCACAGCTAAACCCCTTGCTAAACTTACCTCCCGATAGGATCGAGGCCGTGTCAGTAGGACAGCCCCCATTGGAGGCAGTGCGTCGATGGCCGCTGCCCACTCCTCCGCCGACTGAGCCGCCGCCACCGCTGCCTCCTCCTCCGATGAGGGCACTGCGCAGATTCTTGTGGTTGAAGAAACGCCTGCGCGTCGGCGGTGTGGCAAAGGCCGGTGGTGCGGCACTCAGTTCACTGTAGACACCATGGATGTTGTGGCTGAGGCTGCTGCTGCGACTGTGGCCAATGTGTCCGATGGCGCTGTTGGCCATGAACTGCTTGGCGGCGGCTCCTCCTCCTCCACCAACTCCTCCGTTGTGGTGCTGGTGGTGCACATCGACGGTGACGGTTTGTGTGGTGCCAATGCCATTCGCAGAGGCCGCGGCCCGGGGCAGTTTGCCATTGCTCGCATAGCGGTGGTGGTAATCCGGCGACTCCGACTCCTGGCGATGCTGCTGCAGAAAATTTGTGAATAGAGTTAGAGACACTTATCAATGATGAAAGTCTTGTGCACAAGGAAAAAATACACCATCTACCTAAGATTGTTTCGGATATAAAATAAGTTCTGTAACACATTTTTGTCTGTGTAAAAATTAAGCACACTTCGTTGGTGCCGGACAGGCCCCAAGGAAAAGGCGTTGCATATTCATTGGTCACATATGTGTGGGCCATCCTAATATGAAAGCGTTCAAATGGGAACAGATTTGAGAGGAAACCAGGTGGTGCACCTAGGCATTAAAGGTATCTCGTGCCAGTCTTATCCAAAGTCCCTCCGGTTTAGACATAATTATCATGTCAAGTTCAGGCTGCCTAGGTGGGGTTCTGTCTTAACACTAAGAGAAATATTCCTTGAAAAAGTCTTGGATTCTTAGGAAACTTTAAATTAATCTTGAAAACAAAACCTTCAATAAATATAAACAATAATAAACAATAATCAATTTCATAAATTTGAAAATAAATCTGTAAGTAGGCTTTAAACTCTTGTTACTAGAATGAATTTTTCCCAAGTGCAGCCTCCGCCTAAGAGGCTTTGGCTTTGTCCAGTTTCTGGACAGTTGTCCTCCGATCGGACGGGACTCAACCCGAAACCAATCTCATTCACATGCTTCGCGACCAGGCCTTAGTCATCGCCTAGTCCTCGCCTCCTTTCGGAAGGGGGGATTCGTCTTAATGAACTGCAAATCATTTTCTGTCTGCGTTGGTTTGCGCCTTCTCTTGTTTTTACTCGATTTTTTGTTTGCTGTTTATATTTGGGTAGGCCGGGAGACTGGACATGGCACAGAAAAGAGCTTCAAAACGTGATTTCCAGGCCGGAATCAGCAACAGAACCTGAGAACCAGTTTCTGTTCTGTTCTGTTCTTTTCTGTGTGGGATAATAAGGCGAAATTGGTTGGCTCCGCCAGACGCAGACGGAGGCCATTAATTGACAGGAGGTAGGAGGTGTGTGTGGAGGCAGGCAGGTGGCTGGCAGCCAGGGAGGATCTTTGGACTTTGGAGCCGGGTCCAAAGTTATGGAGGGACTGTTATGAAATTAATTGAAACCCAAGGAAGGATTCAAGCGGCAGTTATCGAAGGATCGAACTTTATTGTAGATCATCGATTAGAGGGGCCTTAAAAGAGTTGTTGAAATTATGGTTAGGACTTGGAGCTTTTCAATTTGGGCCACTTTGATGATTGTGATTTGGCTCGAGAACCCCTCTGACAAGTTGGACCGCCTGCGGATGTCTGAGTGCTCCGGTTCGCTTCCTCCAGCGGATGTGTCTGGGTTCTGGGACTTGTAGTCACGACCACGATTCGCCCACTTCCGCTGGAGGATGGAAGTTGGGGCTGAGCCAGTCTGCCCACAGACGACGGTGTCAACTTACTAACAACATCCACCAGACTCGTTCTATTTGGCAGACACAGATGAAGGTATCTAGGTTTAAATTTATTAATAAGAACAAGTTGGTTATAAAGCAAATACAATTTGATTGTATTCCCAAATAAATATAGTTGGAATTTATGGTTTTAGGGATAGAAAACACAATCCTACTTTTCCTGTAGTGCACTTTTCTATTTCTATAATATTAAATGAACTGTCTGAAGCCTTTTGAGTTAAGTTTATCTTATCGACAGGCTTCAATCTTGAGGCCAACTGCTACCGGGATCAGCTGGGGAATTCCACGGAGCTGATCTCCTATCCATCGATTTGCGGATCAATGGATCCGTGGGCAGAGTTCCGCCTCTATCTCGTCGTAATTAAGCTGCGGTTCGCTTTGGTCCGTTTTGATGCGCTTCAAGCCAAGGCCCAACCCAAGCCAATCCAAGACGGAGACTCCCCTGGACCCAACCCCTCCTTCTACCAATGCCTCGATAGAAAGGCTTTCTTTTAAACTAGTTCGTCGTGGGGTCTCGGGTCTCGGGTCTCTTGGATCTCTCGGATCTCTTATCGCTTCCCGCGGCGGCGTTTTAATTGGCCCCATCACTTTGATTAAGTTGTAGCCGGCACACGAGCTGTGCTTCGGAAAATAATTAACAAATTATGCCTGCCATACATGGGGGCCCGTGGAAAATTTGAAAATTGAAAAAAAATCACATCTCTGCAATGGTGATTTTCACTTTTCTCGCTCGCCAATTTGTCCAAGAGAGAGAAAGAGGAGTTGCCTTGGCTACCGCCATAAAATTTGCACCGCTGGATGGCGATGGTTGCAGACACTGAGCTGCAAACAGGATGTCATTAAATAGTGTAATTTGTTAAGGAACACACAGGTCATTGTCCATTACACGTTATGTGATCATGATGTTTTCATAAATGAGCAGGGGCATTGATTGCATATCTGTGATTTTATGCTTTGTTTATTGCTAAATGAGCAAATAAACACTATTTGATTTGCTTGGGAAAATTGCAACTGAATATGTTATGGGAAAACATTAAGAGAATATGTTTAAGAGCTCAAAAAATTCCCCAGAAAACCTTACAATTTATTATCTTATAATCCATTCACGATGCTGCCAAAAACTTACAAATTATAATCGTGAGAACACACCAAAAATTTTCTTTTAAAAACTAATCATGCTGGAAAGTCATGGAACTGTCAGCTTTTTCGGTTATGAACTCTGGCCGCTCCTCCGGCGGCAAACAAATGAGCAGAACGAGCCAATTGACCAACTGACTTACTACTAGTAGAGCTAACAGAAACTATAGTATGTATATCGAGCGGAAAACCGGACTGGATTGGATTGGAATGGCCGGGAGCACAAGGGGAGACGGAGACTCTCGTCGCATTGAGGCGCAGGTGTAATAATGCCAGCTGCCACAGAGCCGGGCCAGAAAAAGCGCAAAAGCCAGTAATTGTAATATGACAAACCCGCATTAATTTGCTAGCAAAAAAAATCTGAGACTGAAACGAAACCGAAACTGAGAAAATCACACTGAGAAGGTAGGCAGCACAGAAAGAATTCTAGGTTGATTTTTCAACTGAAATTTTGGGAAAGTATTGAATATCTGGGTATATTTTCTTATTGCCCTTTGTAGTCAGTAATGAAGGTTTGGATTACCTTTATAAATTATTTAACAGAGCTCTAGATCCGTTTTTAAAGCTTATTTCCTCCTGAATTTCCGACTTAAAATGTAGATTTCAGTGTATCCCATGCAATTACTGTGGAGGCATTTAATGACCGAGTCCACCGAGCCGGCAACAAGATTAATGGTTCATTCAAGAATTCGATTTCGGCCACAACAACAACAACGGCAGGTTCATATCAAAAGCTGGCTTTTTTTTTACTCCTTTAAATTATGAAAAATAAAATATACATCTCATGGTTAGCCGCGGGGCGTTTGCAAGAACAACAACTGCGTCACAGAACTTGGCGGTCCCAGACATTGTGACACCAGCAACATGCAACAGCAGCAGCAGCAATTGCAGCTCCAAACCCAAGCCGAGACTCGTTTTTGGCCATTTCCACCGAGGGTGTGGACCCAGCCAGCCAGCCAGCCAGGCAGCCGACAACCGGCTGGTTAAATCAAATGATATTTCAACAAGCGTTGCTTGTGTTGAAAAATAATTGTTTAAATGTCATAAAATAAACAACACTAACCCAGCGGAGGGTCAGCACACAAGACACAAGCGCAGAGGCCCACAGACCCACAGACCCACAGAAAATCGCATTGGAAACGCGCCAAAGTAAAGCGAGTTAATGGATTATCTTAAGGAGTTAGATTCCATTACAGATTAATTAAATGCCTGAGATTATTAAGATTGCACTGGGGTGTGGCTTAAATTAAAGCCAACTAAAGAGCGGGTAATTAAATAATAATCATTTTATCAACAGTAAATAATAATTATGGCAATAAACTGAAATAGAAAGTGGTTACAAGTTCTCAATAATTAATTTCCACTCAGTTCGGTACTTGAGACGCCCTCTAAACCTTGAAAAAACATTGCAAAACTCCACAAACTCGGCTTTATTCATCCATGACAAATGTCTATGATCACGAATCGCATATGAATGAGTATGTTCGAGTATCATTTAGTTGAGAATCATTAGCAAATAGCATGCAAAAAGCCTTTTGTGCGATTTTAAACGCGCTGGCATTTGAGAATTGCCTGTAAAAATCGCCCACTTTGGAGTGGCGGCGGCGTCTAATGGAAGTCGTCGTGCTCGGTGGATATACTTTTTGTATGGTGCCCATAAATCGGGACCTAATGCTTGAGCAGCACTCTGGCCAACGATTACGATTGTTAAATCTAAGAGCTGGCATTATTAAAACATATTTCTTGTATTGTAATCTTTGGCAGAATGTTGGCCAAGTGCGAAATGGATTTTTCTTGTTATGCTAAGATCAATATTTTTGGCCAGTGTGTGGAGTGTGTGAAGTGCACTAAAATCCGAGACAAACAGCTCAGTGCAAAGTCTCTCAAGACTTTGTTTAATTAAGTTTTTGCATTAGGCTGAACTGTGCACTGATGTCAGAGCAATTTGAATACCAAATTTTATGGGGATTACTACTGGGAGTCGTTAAAATGGGCCTGCTATTTAATGGCAGTCAAGTGAAAGCTTTCGCCTGGCTACTTGGTAAGTGGAAAAGCTTGCCGAACGAACAATAAACAAGAGCCGTACATTAATCAGTTGAATAAACAAATCAAACTGGGAAACTGCATGGCAAATAAAAGCCGCAGAGATAAAGTTGTTGTCAGCCGATCGCGGACATTTCGACAATTGCAGCCGAATTGAGTGAGAAATTAAAGACCGCGGCTCTACATGACCATAATTAATTGACAAGCTGGGAATTCGAATATCCACTGGCCATATAAATCAACGTGGGCCGACGGGGGAAATGCATGCTGAGCCGCAGTCTCCTTAATTCTTCGAACACGGCGGTGAGAAAAATTAATGCATTTACTTAACGATCGATAAATCGAACCGAAAAAAAAACACCCCACTCGACGACACACCGAATTGCGCAAAAATATTATGACCATCGTCGTGTGGCATATATCAAAGGCCTCCGCCAGACTCTGGGCCAAGATAATCCAGTCAGCCAGCGAGATCAACAAGACCGAGTGAACACAAGACCTGAGAAATTGTTTCTCAACATGCAAATGCCGTGCGATTTATTTGAGGAAGCGGCTCGCATGCCAAAACTAAAAAACTAAGACCGAAACCCAGACCGAACCCCAGGCCAAAACCCCAACCAAAAACCCCCCCGATTAGAGGTAGATAAACGGGCAAGATATAGAGAGACAGCCACAGCCACCTGACACGGTGAAATGGGTGAGAAAATATACGAGTACGAGTACGAGCATAGTCGCATTCATATGCCAGTATGCTAAAAATGCAAATGCAAATGCAAGGCCAGGCAAAATTAAGTTGTTATTTGCCTGGCTCATTTATTTATGGCATTTCGAAAGTTGACAATCCTTTCGCTATCTGTCATCTGACCCAATGGACAGCGCAGCTCCTGACTTCTACATTGAGTTGCAAATTGATTTTCCCATCAGCTTTCACGAGAATAATAATGGTGCACTTCCCACAGTGAAAACTCATAACCAGGGAAGCTGACTTTCCACAACAGTCTATAAAAATTAAAACTATGTGAAGAGCTTGAGGCAAAGCTGTGAGAAGTTCACACAAAAACGAATTTAAGCTAGTGCGTTAATCAATAAGCATTTTTTTGGGAGTTCACTAGGAAAAAATAGTACTAAATTGGAGTAAGAGATACAAATATGCCTTACTACTTTTCATAACAAAAATGATGTAGGTTTTCCTAGCTTGACCTGAAATACCTGA
>JAEIIH010035033.1:0-71913 GCA_018904745.1 Drosophila orosa | reverse complement strand
ACATTCGGTTAAGCTATAATTATATATTTTTCCTCTTCTTGCTTTACTTAATTTTCGTTATATTCTGTTTATATTTTATTCCCTTAAACTGTTGTTGTCTGCTTGATACCATCATAAAACGAAAATCGAAAATATTCTGAACAAACATGTCGAATTTTATGTCTCAATTCCATTTGTTGTAAGTCGGGTTCAATTGGGAGAGGTAAAAGATTAAACAAAAACGAACAAAAACGTATAAGCAAAATCATCTTAATGGGAGCTAAATAATAACCATCGAATTCTTGATCAGCTTTCTTTTCTACACATATATAAATATATATATGGATATATATAGGGTTTTATGGATATATGTGTATTCGTTTAAGGGGACATATCGGCTGTATTGCATTTAACTTAGTTAAGTAGTTCGCTCAGCTTCCGATCTATCGTAAATTGTATATTTTACTACAAGTTTTCCCGTTCCTCATATTTTTGGTTTCCACTACAATCGTTTTTGTTGCCTGTCGAAAAATTTCACTAAACTGGGTTACGGGATCTGTTTCCTTTTCCTGTTCACATATAAATTAACTTTCTTTTTTCTTTTTTTCCATTTTGTTTTTGTTTTTTTTTTTTTGCTTTTTTCATTTGTTTTTTATCTTTTTTATGTCTATAACTAAAGGTTTCCCCTTCTCGCATGAATCCGTTGCATGCGGAGCGTCTTAGCCCTCAAGTTCAAACTCAAATGTGGTGTCATCAGGCTGCTATGTGACTGACCGCCGGCAGCACGTACGAGTAGATGTGGTGCGGCTGCATCGTCTGCGGCTGCTGCTGCTGGTGGTGCTGCTGCTGCTGCTGATGGAGCTGGTGGTGGTGCTGCTGCTGCTGATGGTGGTAGTGGTGGCTCAGAGTGCCGCCGGGTCAGGTCGCTGTCGGCGTCATCAAAAACTGTTGCTGCTGATGGTGCTGATGATGGTGGTGATGATGGTGGTGGCTCAGGTGCTGCTGCTGTGCCTGCTGCTGCTGCTGCTGCTGTTGCTGGTGGTGGTGCGCTGTCTGGTGGCTGTGATGGTAGTGCTGCGCCGCTGCATGGTGGTGCTGCTGCTGTGGTTGCTGCTGCTGCTGCTGCTGCGTCTGGTGGTGCACTTGCGTCTGCTGTTGCTGCATCTCGCGCTCTAGCTTCTTAGCGAGCAAATCATGCCTTGATTCCATACCCGCTCCTCTGAAAATAATTCACAGAACGAAGGGGCTAGTTAGTGTGTGTCATGGGGGCTAAATGGTTGCTTGGTGGCTAGGCATGCCTACTATTAGAGTGACTTTTTGTGGTACTAGGCATGCGTGGAGGTAGGAAACATTTCGGATGATTTCAAAAATTAAAATTATTGCTTTTAATTCCTAGGAAAAGATTAAAGACATTTCTACATTTGTTAGTTCAATTAGAAATTAGTGTTTAGTTATTTAGTTAGTTTCAACGATTAGTGATTTAAATGTTTTTATAAAATAGCCCCTCTATTAACCGGAATTTCTCGCTGTGTTGGCTATAAAATTGACTACAGCTTAATCGTGCTTCACCTCTCTATATGTAAATCGATTTTCAAAAGCAAGCCAACAACCTGCGATAAATTAAAGAAAAGTTCATGCCTTGAAAAAAATCACTTGAAAGCTTGAAAGTTAAACGTTGTTGTGGCAGTGGCTAAGGCGGTGGGCCAGCCATGTGGGTTATGTGTGTGTATGGCCATATGGGTGTGGCATGCTGCGCTCAATTTTTTGCATTTTTTATGAAGTAGTTGCTGCTGCTGCTGGTGCTGCTGCTGCTGCTTTTTCTTGCAGCAAATTGAAAAAATAAATTTATGTGGTCTCTTAGCATTTGAGAAACGTGAGTCACACCACCAGACACACACACACACACGCATACACAAGGAGAGATATGTATGTGTAGTGGTGCTCAAGTTAGTGGTTGGGTGGTGCTTCGGTCGGTCGTTCTCCCAGCGGGAGCTGGCGTTTTAATAGCGGACGTCTAGGAGGCAAGGCGAGCTAACCCCTAACCTTTGGCTGCGTTGGCCATAACCTGTGTTATTGTTGCCAACTTTTCGTGTGTTATAATTTGTATTTAAATGCGGCTCCAATTGCTACGGTTATGGCCCACTCACACTTGGGGCGAGTGTGTGCGAGGGCTCGTGCGGCCATCCCCCTTAGGTAGGTTCTTACTTGTTGTTGCTGATTGCCGCTGGGCTGTTGCTTGCTGCTCATGTTGCTGCTGTTGTGGTGTTGTTGGTGGTGGTGGAGGAGGTAGCATGCAAAGTAAACGAGCAAGCTTAACAATAACAATTTGCAAAATTTTATAAATAGTTAATGGGGTTCGTTTTTATTTTTCGGGGAATACGGGGTTAGGAACCAGGAGCCAGGAATAAGGAATGTGGTTGGGTCATGCATTTGAGGGATTCTCGGGCCCGGGAAACCTTTTTGCGGATTGAATGGCTTATTCTAATATTTATGGGCTAAAGAGTGTGCAGTTAGTGAAGCAACTAATGACAATGGGGCAGGGGCTGGGGCTGGGGCTGTTGCTGAGGGTTCAATCTAGGGTTAGATTACTGTACACGGCACACAGACATAGACATAGACATAGACATAGAAGAAACTTGGTTCATTTGGTTCACCCAGAATAATACATACGTCTCTAAAGAGATGATTTTGGTGGTGCTGATTTGGATGATGAAGTTGGTGGTGCTGTAGTGAGTTAACAACAACGCTAGTGGTGGTGCTGTTGGTGGTGGTGCTTTCTGTGGTGCAGGGTGCTGCTGCTGCTGCTGCTGCTGCCGCTGCCGCTGCCAGCTGGAGTTGCTGCTGGTGCTGATGCTGGTGATGCTGCTGCTGCAGTTGCATGTGCTGCTGCAGCTGCTGCATCTGCAGTTGCTGCTGTGCGGTTGGCGGTGGTGGTGCAGTCACCAGCAGATGCTCCACAGCCCCGCTGCTGTTCACGATATACATGGGTGGTGCTGGCGGTGCTGGTGGTGGCGGTACTGTTGCCGGTGGCGGTGGCGGCTTGGTGTTCATCATGGCCACCTCGGTGATCATTTTGCTGCGCGCAAACTCGATGCGAATGGATCCGCGATCCGAGCTGAGGAGATATTTACCCTGCAGCTGCTGCATGGCCTGGGAGGCGCTCGGTGGGTCCTTGAACTCGATGAATGCCACCGGATGTTGCTGGAGGGCAGCGGTGCCGCCATTACTGGTGGAGCAGCTTGAGCCAGTTGCTGCTGCCATGGCTGGTGGTGGAGACGGGTCGAGGTCGAGGGCGAATGTTGAGGAGTAGGAAGTTGAAGTTGGTTTTGTTGAGGTCAGAGTTGAAGACAAAGTCAGAGGCATAGAAGTTGTGATTGGGTGCGTACCTTTTGTGTGCATTCGTAGGCGACAAAAGCCAGGCATACTGTGCATATTATATATCATAGTTGTTGGGTATATATATAATTTTTGAGATATATATAGTATGTCGATTATCATGTATCATACAAGAGAGTGATCGGGTGGGAGATGGTGGGCAACAAACGAACCAAGGAAGAGAACGCAAAAGTTTTCGGTTAGTATTCGGTTAAGAAAGTTCACGAGGTGCCGTCAAGAGTGGTTGTTATGCTGCCTATGTGTGTGGTTAGTGGTGGTGGTGGCTTTACTGTGGCTTCCTGTGATCTCAGTGCGGTTTTCTTATGTGTCTGTTAGGAGGCGCTTGTCCTGCTAAATTTACCTAGAGAACACCTCCTTCAGCTCGTGCTCCGACACGAACTGTCCCAGATTGGCCACGAACAGCGTGGAGCAGGGCGCGTTGGCCGCGATCTGCGGGTTTCCGGGGTGGCTGGCGTTGTTCGTGGAGCCGGCGGGACTGGCCAGCGCCGGACTAGACAGAAAGTGGTGGTGCTGAGCAGCAGCGGCTGCAGCGGCGGCGGCGGCAGCCACATTGTTGGCAGCCGTTGCAGCAGCGCTCTGTGGTGTGGCAGCGGCGCTAGCTGCTCCCCCGCCCCCGCCGGCAGCCGCAGCCGCCGCGGCCGCAGCCATGTGAGCCATCGCAGCTCCGGGATGAATAGCAGTAGCAGTTGTCTGATGATGTGGCGGCATGGTCATTTGAGTCTGAAAACGGCAAGGGAATCAATTATTTGGCACTTCCATTCTGGAGTTGTATTAATTTGTGGATTAATTTAGACTTGGAAAAAGGCAGAACCTTTGACTAATCGTTCACTTACTTGATGCATAGGCTGCTCCATTACTTTGTCTGTATTTAGTCAGAGATAGGAGCGCACTGGCACCTGCGGATGCAGGGCCGGATGCACTAGCGTGGCGTGCTGCAGTGCAGCGGCTCCGGGCAGCTCGGCAGCGGCGGCTGCCGAGTAGGCTAGCGGATGATGCCATAGCTCGGGTCCGCCCGGAAAGAAGGGCCCACCCAGATCTGCGGGTCGAGAAGAAGATAAGTCAGGGTAAGTCGGATGGAAGATCGCCTACGTTATTATGGGATATTATGTAATATTTAAACACAGGTTTTAGTTGACAAAAATCAAAATGGTAAGAACGAGAACGGGTTTCAAAACAAGAAAATAATTTAAATTTAATTTTGAAATGTTGAAAGTTCGTTGTCTCAGTCTTTCATTTAAATGGCGATTGAAGATGGGAACCATAACGTTGAATATTTATTTTGTAAACTAACTGCCATTAATTTTGAACAGAAATACAAGACTTGGGACTTGTTATCACTGAGTTGGCCTGAGTTTCTTCTCTTATTTTTTCCAAGTGTATGGTTCTGGTGTGTGGCTGAGCGTGTGTGTGAGTTGCACAAAGTGTTACGAGTGATCAAAGTGCGGTACATTATATATATAGTTGTTGTAGTTATTGTGGCTGTAACCTAGTTGGGAATATATATATATATAGCGACTTCGAGTATGCAGAGATAACAATTTAATACGGTAGATATAGCATACGAAAGAGTTTACGATATATATTTTGCTGATATGTATAAAGTTGTGTGCACTTGAAGCAAGTCTTGTCTCTTTGTTTAATAATTAACATTATCAACTGCTCAATTGTTGGATAGATCGGTGTTTCAGTGTGTGGGTGTTCGGTATTCGGTGTTCGGTGTGTGTGTTAGAGTGTGTTTGTGTTCTTCGATAGTTGGAAGTGCTCGGCATACGTTATGGAGTACGCCTTCGGTTCGGTTTTGTTGTACCCTTAAACATAGTTATTTGGTTTCTTATAATTATGAACTACATACACAAAAGGAAACGAAACAAAATTAAAGAAATTAGCAGCTGCCGAGATCTCATTTTGGTTTTGTTCTTTTTCTTTTTCTTTTTCATTTTCTTTTGATTTTCTTTTCATTTTTACTTACGTCCAGTGAGTGGGTGCATCAATGCAGGATGTGAGGCTGTTGTCGCTGTATTGGGCTGTGGTTTGGGTTTGCTCACTTTCGTGTTACTCTTGGCGAATTCCAAGCGAATTGTTTGGGGCATATCGGGATCGAAGCGTACACCCTGCTGTAAATGATCAGATCAAAATACAGCGGTTTGTATATTCTCTTTTTTTTTTAGGTTTTTTTGTTATTCTTTCTCTTTTAACAAAGTTCAAAAGTTTTGGGAGAGACTTTACATGTAGTTTTCTTTTGCAACAATTCGCCAAAAATAATTTTGAATGTCGCGTAAAAGTGACGTTAAAAAAAAGTAGTGGTATATTTATATATATATATGGTTTCTTTGAGAATAGATCAAACATTTTGCTTGAGGGTGGGGCGGGAGACATTCAACGTAGATTTTGTATTGCATGGTGCCGGCTCTGTAGACGAAGTTTTGGGACGGGTTAGTGGCGGTAGTGGGTCTTGGCGATGTGTTCTGTATTTACTGGATTTTAAAACGAAGGCAACAAATGGTTTGAGCATAGTGGATTGTTCTGAAAATGAACTCGAGATACAAATAATTCGAAACGATTCTGCAGGTTATAAAGGATTCCAAATCCTGGCTTTTGTAAAGGCTTTAAGATGCCAAATATTTTTTTTTTTACTGCAACTATTTTAATCTTACTAACTTTCTAACTAAAAAGTATTCTGAGCATTCAAAAGTAATGTAAATTTTTGTATAGTTATTATTTAACCTATTTTTAATGCCAGAAAATAATTGATTCTCTTCAAAGTTGCTTTGTTCATTAACTTGTTTAATTTATTTTATGGAATCCTTAAGGGAATTATTGCTCGAAATTCCTAAAACGTAACTGTGCTCTTCCAGAGAGCGGGGTAATGAAGGAATTCCAGAACCTAGCTTTTGTAAGAGGATTTAAGATGCCGAATATATATATTGTTTTAAATGCAGCTATTTAAATCCTACTAACTTTTTAACAAAAAAGTATTCTGAGCATTCAAAAGTAATGTAAATTTATGTAACCTATTTTTAATGCCAGAAAATAATTGTTTCTCTTCAAAGTTGCTTTGTTCATTAATTTGTTTAATTTATTTTATGGAATCCTTAAGGGAATTGTTGCTCGAAATTCCTAAAATGTAACTGTGCTCTTCCAGAGGGCGGGGTGGTTGTCTTGGGGGCGTGGCGGGGGGGACATGCACCACAGGCTTGAGACGTTGCTTTCATTTTGTTGCTGTTCTGGTTGTTGTTGGTGCTTTTTGCTTTGCCATTTTGCCGAGTTTTTGCCAGAGATGAAAGTGTGTGTGTGGGAGTGGGTGTGGCTGTGGGTGTGATGAGTGTATCGGTTTACGTGTGTGTGTGTTTGTTCTCTGCGTGTCAAAGAGATTGGTAGAATGAGCAAATAATAGGGAGTATAGATGCAAATACCGTAAACAATAAGATAGGTAACTCATCGGGAAGTCAGAGAGAGAAAGAGAAGGGAAGTACACAGAGAGAGAGATAGTTGGAGAGCGGGATAGCAAGAGCTAGACAGAAGGGGAAACACTTAATGCGATTGAGTGACATGTCAAAGTTGATTTCTTTTCAAATGCAAGCACGTGTTCGTGTGGATCTTTGATGTTTTCGGTTATAGTTTTTGCTATTTTTGTATTTTTTGATTTATTTGGTTTTTGGTTTTGTTTTTGTGGGGTGATGCAGAAGGAGCTTGAGGCTCGATTTTTGAGCAGCGGCGAGGGGGACCTAACGGTACTTAAGCCAGGCAATACGAATATACAAGTATTTTTCAGTACATTTCATTTTTGGGTGCTTTACAGTTTGTTGTTGATGTTGTTAAGAGTGTGTTTGATTTTTGCTGTCGCTGATTATAATCATTTTCGGAATTTCGGAAGAAACGGCTAAGATATATTGGTGTTCCTTCGATTATATACTTTAGAAGGGATTCGACTTGGTTTTAATAATTACCTGGAGGTCCTGTTTGGCGGCCTCAGCTCCGGCTCTTGTATGGAATGTCACGAAGCCAACGGGCTGTGGAAAATATTACAAATAATTTGTTAAACAATCTTCTTTAATGGAAAGAGAAATCTTTTATCTATAAAAATTAACTAGGAAAATAGTTTTGAGAATGTATAATAATTACAAATAATTTAATTTAAATAAATGTACAACTTTTATAGAAATACCAACAAAAACCCTGAACTTACCGATGCAGTTTTGCCATTTTTGCTAGTTACTTTCAAAAGAGATCCTTCATAGCCCTGTTTACAGTGAAGAAATATTTGTTAGTATATATATTTTTTCTAGAATCTAGATAGTTCTCAAACTCACCTCGTAGGCTCTGAATAACAAATAAAGCTCACGCGGCTTGGCGTCCATGGGCAAGCCGCTGACGAACAGTGTGCGGACCTGCAAATATGCGAAAATAGATGGAGAATGGTTAGATGATTGCTAGTTGACAAAAACCAATTTCCTATGATTACGTAATTAAGTTGGAACTGTCACGTTGTGTGCCAGTCCCAATTTTCAACTTTGAATGCGTGTAATGCGCTTTTGTTCTATGTAAACCCCCCTTCTTCCCAGCCTCTGAGTTCACGACCCTTCCCCCACGCACACATGGGCGCCTGCCGGGTGGGGGTCACATGTACATACTGATAATGAAACCAAATGGAATAAGCGCCATAAACGCTGAATTCATTATGACAACGCCAGAGACGTGACTCTTGTTGGGGGCCGAGGCAGGGGCAGGGGCTGGGGCAGGGGCAGAGTGATTCCAAGGGCGGATAAAAGGGAGCGGCAGCAGGTGGGCCAGGTGTGTGTGTGCTGCAGGGACTAAATGAGTCCCCAGCTCTGACAGCTTTTTATTTTTAACACCTAGGCGAAAATGTTTGAGTTGAGGTGGCAAGCGTTACTCTGAGCGATGCTGAATGTGTGGAACTGGGTTGCATTCTCACCTTTTTCG
Source organism: Drosophila orosa (assembly GCA_018904745.1). NCBI lineage: Eukaryota > Metazoa > Arthropoda > Insecta > Diptera > Drosophilidae > Drosophila > Drosophila orosa. The sequence goes on along the minus strand of JAEIIH010035033.1, from coordinate 63,597 downwards.
TTTATTTTCACTCCTTTTTTTCGGGAGTACATTTTGTGCTGAGAGAGTAAATTTACTTTGTTGCGAGCGAAATGAAAATCATCATTAGCCTAAGGGTGAAATTGAGGCAGGAGCCAGGAAAGAGCTTTATGTTCTCGAATATCTCAACATAAGATTAAATGGCTCAAGCAAAATAAAATAAATAATTTTGGTTTGCATTTTAATGATTTTATTTTCATTAGTTAAACGATTTTTCTATTGTTGTTTCGTTTAAAGTTCATTATCATCAAAAGCACATATTGTAAGTCTGATCATATAAACTATTAGCAGTTGACTTTATCCAAGTTTCATGACACTGAAGTTTATCTTTTTTCCAGCTGCTTATATTTTTCTACCCTCAGACCAGCAGAGCGTACTTTCAACCCTCTTCGTGAGTGTTGTTTAAATTAAAACGTGTTCTATCATTGCCATCTACCTTCTTTTTTGCCGTTCCTGCTCTGTAATCTACTGCCAACTCTGGCCTTGTATGTTTTGAATTTGGCTGTAGAAAAATACAAGCTGCGATACAAGTTTGCTACATGCCACGCATATTGAGTTCGAGTGGAGTTGGGCAACCGTCCACCTCGGGACGGTTCAAGTGCATCAGGAACCGGATGAGGAACGACAACAACATCAACAAGAGCAGCAGATAATCTTTTGGGGTTCTGTCCTACAGAAATGTTCGCAAATTAATTAGCTTAAGTTCGGTAGGAAAAATATCCAAGCCCCGCCGAAAACAACGAATTGATTGTGCTCAGAGGAGGAAAAACGGAAAGCAAAGCCGAGGCGGTTGGCTGAGGAGAAGCCTTAGCATGGTCAGTTAAATAGCAATTTAAATTAATTTTTATGCAGTAAGCGGTTTCTGCCACACGGACCTGGCTAATTGAAGGCAATAATGAGTCTGCGGGTGGAAAGGCAGCCAGCCAAGCAGCCTAATTAGGGGGAGCCAGCCAAGGGGCTGCTGGTGTTGGGGTTAAAAGGCTTTCCAGCTAATGACAATTGAAATGCAATTATTAAATGCCCCAAAAAGTGTAAATTAACTCAAGACAGACAAGTGGGGGAAAAGACGTTGGAGTTTTTATTCATTTCTATTTGAGTTCTAACTCTCCTCCTTCGGCTACCAATTGGAGGAGGTATATCTCTGGATCTGGCTTGTGTGCGCTTGTGGGCATTGCGGATAGACATTTAGTATTTTGGCAACTTCAACTGCAATTGCAACTCCAACTCCGTCGGCCAACTCTCAACTTCAAATGCAAACTTTGGCTCACACATGCAAGCGACATTATAAAGGGTCACTGAACGAAATGAGTTGAGTTGCAATAAATGTGTATTAATTAAGAAGAGAACATTTGCGTTGTTATTATATTTCAATGTTAAATCTGTGGCTCTGGAGGATCAAGTTATGTCAAGATCTGAAAGAAGTTAACTAATAATATTTGAATATTTGTCGTAAGTGTTTTTCACAGTGTTTTTCCGCTTTCAAGTTGGTTTCTGAAGTTGATTTCGATGCTGTGGGTGTATTCCGTATTCCCGTATCGGTATCTGCATCTGCTGTTGTTGTTGCTGCTCTTTGCGGGTTTGTCTAACTCTCGTTGCCAAAATCCATTTAAATACAGTAGAATTGTTGTTGCTGTGGCTGCTGTTGTCTGTTGGTCAACCTTGCAACTTGGCTCTGATTTTGGCTTGCTAAACATGCACTCCCCCCTTTGTCTCGGCCTGTGTGTGTTTTGTGTTTGCTATTTGCGGTTTGCTGTTTGTTGCCAAGAAGTTAAAGTTCCCCTGCCTCTGACTCTTTCATTTGCCGCAACGCCTGCCACTCCCCTTTGTCAGTTTATATTCCTTAGCCAAACTTTGTTTATAATTATGCTCGATTCCATTTGCCTCTCTCCCGCCTGCCTGCCCGCAAATAAATGTAGCAACTTTGGTGATTTAGCTAGAGTTTCCATACATTGCGCATACGCAGCGTTGCCCACATAGGAATACTGTCGTGAATGAAGTGTCAGCTGACCTTGTCTTGTGTATTTATAACACTGCTGGGCCAACATAAACAGTGCCAATAACAACGATTATAAATCACTCGGTAGTCGAGTGTTGACTAACAGTAATTACGCATGACAGCGATATCCATAGATATATATACGAGCAATGCAGCCAGTCACTTACGCCCATTCAGCGCTGACGTGGGCGTGGCAATGGCATATAAAACCAAACAATTTGCTAGCCAAAGTAGCCTCCAACCGGCACTCGAACATGTTACAGCCAGAGCTAAAACTATTTAGCCTTAGCAAATTAACATATTTCCATGCTGGGGCTGTAATACAACTTTTAAGCTGATTTGTTGCTGATTTTTATCGTTTGGCGGCATTTCCACAAAGCCAACAGCATCGCTTCAATCGCTTTTATTTTTCTATAAATAGTTGGCAATTAAATTGCAATTGATGTATGCAATAATGGACAAACTAACGAATGGCGAATTGCGAGAAAATTAGAGAACAAAATGGGAGGAGGTTGGGTGAAACCGAGCAGCAGCTTTTTGATTGATGCTGATTTATTTGAAAAGTCAATTGATGGAAGCTGGTTGGTTATTGCTATATATTTATGCAGGAAACATCATAAAAAGCACATAATGTTATTGCCAGTAAGCGATTTTCTTTATTAGATTTGAAATTATTTGCTTAAATAAATTCATAAATTATTCCGCATATTGCGATCAACCTTTTTTTTTGTTAACAAATATGTTTCCAATTATTTGCATTGTGAGGCTTCATTTATTTTAATTTTATTAATGTTTGAGTTTCTTTTTATGGTATCAGTATTTAATGAGCGTTTATTTATTTCAAAAAGTTGTTTGTATATATCTATAATTTATTTCTGATTTTTTCGAGCAAATATTTCCACTACATTGACCGCATTTAGTACAGGCTTGAGGTGGAGTCCGCGCCAGTTTTTATTTACTTTATTTTCCGTATTTTCCTTTCGAATCGGGTCAGGCAAAAGTCTTTTTAATAGTCTGCAGTATAGTTTTCAATGCCTCAGATTTTGCCTCTTCGCCTTATTCTCTGCTCTACCCTCGACTGTTAGCCAATTAAGTCGAGCATTTAGTCAACTGAAATGCCAGCGGCATAAAGTTTATGTTACAATTTGTTATTGTTGTATTGTTGGGGCTGCTCTTGTTATTGTTGCCAGCTACTTGTGTTTGCTTAGCTTTTCTTTGCTTTCTCTTCTCCTGCGGAACAACAATAATAACAATAATAGTAGTGGCAACAACAGCAGCAGAGCAGGCAAATCTTCAAGTGCCACAGCAGCGACTGTAAACAGAGCACTGAGAGAAAATGGCAGTTAACTAGTGCTTACTTAAATTTAATCGAATGATTGACTATATTTAAAATATGTTTAAAAAATTACCTTCTGAAGAAAAGATTCCTTTTTTTTAATGAATTAATAAAGTAAGCAAAACCAGCATTTTCTGTGCTTAATCTTGAATTGTTAATGCGATGAGAGAAGAGAACTGCAACTAAATGAGTAAACCGAATGAATGAATGCATGTGGCTTGACTCTTGTTGTGCTCATTGTAGCTGGCGTCTTTTGTTGTTTCTTTCTTCGTCGCCATTGATGTTGCGCTGCAGTTGCTTTGCCGCATTTTGCATGCAAAATGTGAACTGAAGTCAGTGAAAGGATGAACAAGAATTGCAAATTGTTCTGCTGCCTGTCTCTTTCTGCAGTTGTTCCCCTCTCGCTCTGTCTATGCAGCAGTTCTTTTCTTTGCCACTGCATCGCAATGTGGAAAACGTTTTGTTCCTTTTGGCTTTTTTTCGCGCTGCCATTCGGTTTTGGCATTTAGCTCACGCGTCGGGCAAACATCGCGTATACGCGATGTGGACTGCACGACCCTCCCGCTTCGCCGCTCAATTAAGCCTGGTCGAGGTTTTAATCTCTTCACAATCTTACAATTTTTGTCGTTGTTCCTTCGACTGTTGTTTTAGCCTTGGCTTTGTTGTTGTTTTGCCTTTGGCTTTGGCTCAGCTTCCAGCCATTGTTTAAGCTTGTTTTCTTGCCTTTTCCCTCTCTCCCTCCTGCTGGGGTTCTTTCTGCGAATTTCTTTTCTCCAACAGGACAATCGCGGGGGTGCTGCGGATAATTAGCGCCTGTCGCCATTTTGCATTTAATTAAAGTTTATTTGTGTTGGCCAAATCTTGGCATAAGTCCCGCTCAAAACTAATATTTTAATTGCCAGGAAAACAACATCATCCACAAAGAGTAGTTAAAGTTTATGCAGTGGGAAAAGGGAAGATATTCTTTTAATATTTAAAGAAGCTCTAATTTTAATGTGTTTCTTTGAACTATTCGGAATTACGTTAAGAAAGTAATATTGTATATTAGTTTTTACTTGTATTTTATATAATATTTAACGCTCTCTTTCCATCTCAGAAGCCATTTCAGCTTATTTTACAAATTAGCCCGAAATCAGAATGGGAAAATTTGGAAATAGAGAGAGAGGATGAGAGACAGTGAGTGAGACAAATAGCTAAAGGCCATGCCACGCCCCCCACACATACACACTGGCTGAGAATTTTCGTAGCCGGCAACTTTTGATTGCAAATTATTTGCAACACACAGACACACATACAGAGTCACCGAATTTCATACACTGACTGACAAAAGTTTGTTGCCAGCAGCAAAATATACTTGTTGTTATTATCGCTGTTGTTGTTGTTGCCGCTGCTGCCTGGCTTGGCAGTTTGGAAACAACACAAATTTATAACAAGATAAACCAGGAAACCCATTTTACGAGAGCTGGGAATTGCTGCAGTTAAGGCAAAAGTAGCGAAGGGGCGGAGCGAGTGGGGGATACTCCATGAAATACATAATATCTATAAATAAAACCCTCCCGCCCTTAAAAATGCAACAGCAACAGCAGCAGCAACAGCAGCAACTTCAAAATTTTAATAATTAAAACTCATTAACACTTTCACTTGCCAGCGGGGGTGTTGGGGGCTAGGCAGACCTGAGCCCTTGGCCGGACAAAGATTAAATAACAAATGAGCGATGACTTTTCCGGGGCGATGCCGTTGCATACTTTTTGGGGGCCTTAGTGCCTTGGTGTTGTGTCAGTTACTCTAGCTTATTAATTATGAAGCGAGCCGAAGCCGAACAGAAATCTTCCTGCTCAGCAGCAGCTGGCCCTAATTTATGGGATCTTTTGTAATTGCAATGAACTAACTGCCGTATTCAGAGGGTCGACTATGGCCCTTTGGCAATTGCTACGTGAAAAACGGGACAAGGCCTTCAGCACAAAAGTATTAGCAAACAATTCAGCGTTTAGGCCAAGGTAACCAAACAAAACAAATTGTTTCCGCCAGCGAAGCAGAAAGGACTGAAACCAAAAGAAAAATAGTAGCGAAAAAATGAGAACCGGGAGCGACAAATGACAAAACAATGGAGAGATCCTATTCAAACAAAAGTACAGAGGGGGGTTTTTTTTACCAAGAAATAAATATCCAGGCAATTTGACAAGAACCATTATTCAAAGTGAAAGATCTTGCAGTGAATGGAAGGCGAGCGAGAGGAGAGAGAAGGAAAGGATTAAGATAAATGGCCAAGTGAATGGGAAACTTTCTGCAAAGTTTATTATTGGGACAGTAATTTACTATCATTACTTTAATTAAATTGCAAACAATAATTTGGTCATTTAATATACAGCCCGAGGGGTTATCGCCATTTACACAATATACAGAGATGCCAGAAAGTTATGTCATTAATTACGCCTGCCGCCTTTCATATCTATTTCTTGGTAATTTCGGAAATTCCGACGGCCTGATGATGTTCATTAGCAGAGCTTACTCCTGTCGTCTTGTTCTGCCAGCAATTGCAACTTTAGTATCGTCTAACGAAATGCATATGCGGCGTATACGTGATATGTTGCCACAGCAACAGCAACTGCTGGATAACTGTAAACTGCGTCGACATCAGTTAATTAAGATTGAAGTTGCCGCAGTGCCGGCAGGGGTTGGTGGAGAAGCGGCAGGAGCAGGAGCAGCAGGAGCAGCAGCAACCGGAGAAGCTAATTTATTATGCCAAAAGTATGTTGTGGCAGGCCGCAGGGGTAAAAAAGAGACAGAGTGTGTGCGCCAAGGGGCGGGGGGAGAGACACGGGACAGGGGACAAGGGACAAGGGACAAGGGAAATGGGAAAACTGTGCTAAGCTGGTCGTGCGTCTCGTCTGTGTGTGTGGGTTTCACAGGTGTTGAAGTGCAGGTGTTAACTGGCAGGTTTAGAGCTGATCAACAGCGTTTTGCTTCTACTGCTAATTAAAGCCATATTATTTTGCCAGCCAATTGAGAACTATAATTGAAAGCCTGTTAGCTCGGCAACTAATAAGTTTCGATGGATGCCGCCGCCTCGTCCTTTGTTCGTCCTCATTGAGTTTTTGGGCCAATTTGAAAGTTTGCCACGGGCCACACATTTTTGTTTTCAATTTTCTGCCAAGCTGGGAACAGAGTGAAAAATCAAAACGAATCATCGCATTTTTGGGTCAATCACGGAGAAAGGAGAAAGGAGGACATGGATTACGTGCCTAGGATATACTCTTTCTGTCCTCGCTGTCTCTGTCTCTGGCTCTGTCTCTGTCTCTGTTTCGGTGTCCTCTCTCCCACTCTGCCTGTGCCAGATTTGAGCCATCTTTTCGGTTATCCTGCGGCTAACGAGCGCCCGTCCTGCACTACTTTCGTTACTTTTCCGGCATGTCCTGTTCTGCTCCGATTGACCAAACAACAGGGCACGCATATTAAACACGCTCCGCCCCGCTCCTCCTGCCTTTGCCTCTGCCCCTTAAATAAATAATGTTGACCTAAGCAGCGCTGCGGCTTTTCAATCAAAGCCAGTTCAAAAGCTTTGCTTCAAGTGCAGGAAAAACGGGAGAAAGGAACGGAACTTGGCAGTCCGCTTCTTTCCGGAATTTACTTCAATGCGGCTGTTTAATGATTTGTCCCAATTCGTTTCGTTGCGCGCTGACATTTGCATATTCCCTTTACAAATTTAGTTGACGCTGCTGGCTGATTGTTTTTGATAATTAGTTTTGTTGCTAGAAAATAACATTTTTATTGCACAAACAATTTTGATGATATCAATTTTTAAGCAAGTCACCGAGGACACGAAACAATATAAACATTTTTGCATCCTTGTAGAAGTCCATTTCGCATTTACCGCAAAACAACAATGAAATTCCAACTGAATTATTGAAGAGCTAACAATTATCCAGAGCCAATGTGTCCGCCAGAGTGCGTGTGTCAGGATGACAATTAAACATCGGCCCTGTGAATTGTTGTCAAGCTGTTGTTCGCCAAAATGTTGCTGTTGCTCCACAAATATGTAATTAAATATTTATAAATGTTATTTACACATTCGGTCAGGTTAAGTGCATTGGGCTTGGGCGAGGAATTATCGTGGCACTCGGAGGCGTATTGTCAGTGGCCATTGTGGCCTGATCTGTCCATAACTATTTGAATTGCTGATTTGTCGTGGCCCAATATAAATATCCAAAGCAAACTTAATTTTGTTAGATAAACAATCGAGGGGGAAATGTAAATGGCCCAAGTCAATCGGAAAGAATTTATCTCAATTTACATAATACACTTGGCTGAGGTCGAGGAAAATTATATTGTTGTTATTGAATTCTTTAAAAGTTTTTGCTGATCTAAAAGTTATTTGAAACAGTTGAAACAGAAATATAAACAGTTTCTTTTGTGAATTTTTTGTGAGGGATATAGGACTGCCTCGTGTCCTTATTGATTGTTTTGATATTTGGAAATATATGTTGGAAAAGCTAACGATAATTACTACCAACTTTTTCCGTCTTTTCAATACACTGAAAACCATGTCATTTATTGTTCGCATAACCACTTAAAGGTGTAAATAAAAGAAACACTTCCTTTTACAGTTTCTACCTTTTTTTCTTAGCCTCCTTTTTGGCAACCAGCTTAGAGGTGGTTGCTGTTTTTATGGCCAAAAGAGGCGACCGCAAATTAGGCAAAACTTTCCACCCCTCGCCTCTCAGAATTCCGAGGCGACTGACTGCTTATTTTATATATTTTTTTTGTTGCCATTGTTGGGGGAACTTTATTAGCTAGTTGGCAGGTGGCCAAACGGAAACAAAGGGAATCTTAAACTTGCAGCAGGATCTGTTGCAGCTGGGGGCTTTTGGCTTAAATTTCCGTCCGTTTCTGTGCTTTTCAAGGCCTTTTCGGGGGGCTATTTATAGAGATAAATGAGAGTCCCAGCAGTTTTTACACCCACTTGAGCTGCCATCGATGTGCACACGCATCTCAACCCCCTACCCTCTGCCGCTTGTCATTCACAATTAGCCGCTTGGCTAAAAATAAAAGCGTTAGAAGGGGTATGCGCATGGTATTGGGGATATGGCATGCGGGGACATGAGCTGGGACAGTGCTTCACACTGACTTGGGGCTAAAACGGGTTTGACAGCGTGTGACAATACAGAGACAGAGGCAACACCAACACACTGCCAGACACTTCAGCGGGCACTTGGGAGAGAGAGAGAGCTAGCCAGCGCTTAGCATATTTTTTCGAAGCTGCAGAGAAGGACAGAAACACTTGGACACAAGGATTCAAGTGTCCTTCAGTCTATTTGGATACTTTGCATTTTCTACCGTTTTTTCAGCTTTCTTTTTTCTTTTTTTTTTGCTTTGCTGTTGTTTGCTAAATGTGCTCTATTTTTGAACCAAAGGGGGGAGTGGGGCGAAGATGAGGCTCGCTCACACACAGACAATGCCACTTTGGCTAATGAAATGCAAACGCCAAGGCAAAGCCATGTGCTGGTGTGAGTGTGAGTGTGTGCGGGAGTATGAATATTTATACGAACAGGAGTGTGTGTGTGCGAGGGGGAGGGGGAGTGCTATGCATGTAGGTGTGTAGCTGGAAAATAGCCGGAAAAACACGGCCAGCACTAACAAGAGAGAATCTTCAGCTGCCACATTAATATTTATGCTCAGGAGCTGTTAGAAGCTGAAACGCATACCGGATTCATAACAGTTTGCAAAGCGTTTAAAGAGCTTGTTAAAGCGAATTGTTTTTGGTTCCAATTATAGGGATCACGGTTGTATTTCTAGCGCAGAAAAGGGGTTAGATATCACTTTATAACAGGTTCAACTGAAGACCTTTTCTCTCTAACTTCTGTCCTTAGTCGGAGTTTGGTTTCCTAACCCAGATACGATAACAATAACATTTATTTTCCCTGATTACTTGAAACAATCGTACTTCAAGCAATTAAATGGTTTAAATTCAATGATTCACGATCCATTCTCCTTTATCAACATTTGTAACCTTTAAATGAAATTAAACGGACCAATTTTTTGTGAAACAACACAATCCAATTTGAAGAGATTACAAAAGTAATTTTATAGCAGAATTCGTTGAGTGAAAATAAGCGGATTTAATATGGTATTGAAATCATTACAGCAATAATGTGGACATTAATGAATAAAATCAATACTGCTCATTTATTGGAGTTTCTATTAGTATTTCAACCTTTATAAACAGTTATCAAGACACTTTTTAATAAGCAACACTTGCTCGCCTACCCACCAATTTACACTGAGAAACTTTCCGACTTTCGCTGAAACACTTTGAGCGTCCTTTGAACCAATAAAACTTTTGCTTCTCGCAAAAAAACTAAACTGATTCCTGAAAGTTGAAAGGTGAAATTTCCGCCCCTTTGACGGCTGCCAATTTGATTTGCAAATTGGAATCTGAATCTGGTTTCGAAATTAGTTGGGCCAGGGGTCGGGCTCCTCTGCCCCGAAGTTCAAGTTGGGGTTAGGAGTCGATGATTTTAATTAGCGATTCGAGTGGGGAGCGGGCAGTGACAAGTGATTTATTCGCTGATTTATTCATAAACTGCAACTTGAGGCAAATGTTTGCGGAGCCCGGGGAATATTTGATTGGGTGCAAATAAAAGAGTTGCAAATGCATTTGAAATATTCCGCATATTTGTTTTTATTTATTCTGCTTTTTCTGCTCGGTCGGGCAAATTAATTGAAATTAATTACTTCATTTGTTACTGCATTTCCGAAATGGCCAGCAGCAGGGAAATTGTGATTTTCTGTATTTCTTTTTTGTTAATGTTGTTCCTTGCTGACTTGCAATTGAATTGAATTAAAATCTTCACGTACAAATATTTGGCTTTAATTTCATTCATTTCCGTGCAAATGATTTCAGTGTTGTGATTAACAAGCCATTTGATGTTGCTGTTACCAAAGTTTTTCTCAAGCCGTAAATTAACTTGAATTGAAAATCACACAGTCGTAGTACTGGGTAGATCCGATGGCCAATGGCCATCCAATTGAGTTTTTATTGCACAAATATCGACACAAACAAGCGCGTAATTGAGTCCGCACACCTACGCTCTTATCCCCAACATATTGACCAAATAGTTCGAATAGCAGAAAAATGCAGCAGGATACACAAAAAGGAGAAGAATGCCAAAAAAAGGAAAAAATGTAAAAAGGTGTTGTTTGGCTAGCGAATCGGGAAGGACTCGCCAAACGGAAAGCATTTTGTGACGATGAAAATATAAATGAAGTCTTTAAAATAGAATTTCAATGTTCTCTCTTGAAAATAAGCTAAGATCAAACAATTTAAGAAATTAAAGAAGGTTGAAAACACGTTTTAGCTGCCAACTTTTTAAGACTGTTTATTTCTACAATCAATTTGGCATCAAATTAAGCTACTCCCTTCGCCTGGTGAGTGTATAAAATAACATTTTTTATTGGCTGGCCGACAATTGCGATGACAGCTAGTATCCTCTCTGCATCCTGTCCCCCTCCCTATGCCCTTTCCCGTTTCCCTTTCCCCTTTTCCCCTTTACCCCGCACATTGCTCTGTCAATAGACATCAAAAATGAAAATTGTAATGCGAACATTTCGGCAAACGCAGCCCGGACTCGCTCCCGGAATTTGTCCGGTTCGTCAGGCAGTGTGGATATAACATGGCGGCGGCGGCGGGTATCCTGCAGGAAGCACTGTCCCGCCCGTTTGTTGTTTTTATGCAGTTCCCCTGGATCCTCCATGCTCCATCCTCTACCGAGTGGTAGTAGTTGGCCATATTGACAGCGGCAAATTCATTAATGTCAGACGCGCGCAGGCAGGTCGCGGGGACGGGGACGGGGACTGCTGGCAGGCAGGTATTGTTGCAGCTCCGACGGTGCTCGCAGCCACTCCCACACTCATCCACCGCCTTCGGTAATCCAAGTTTATATTTCTGGACGACGCCATTGTTAAATGGTTTGCATGCACAGAGGCAGCCGAAAAGGGTGTGGTGGAGCGGTCGGGTTCGGGGGCCACGGCCACTACAGAGTGAGTTATTGGAGCAGCGCGCTGAAGGCAGGACGCAGGACAATGCGCGTAATGAAGTGACAGCTTTATTGACAAATAAATTCTGTTTGACAACACTCAGCGTGAAGGAAAATTGCCGTAAAAAAACTATGGGAAACACTGGAATACACTTCAACCCGACTGGTGGCCAATTGTGCAATTTGCTTTGATCTTTGGCTGTAAAATAAATTGCGTAAATATAACAAATGGCCAAAGGGAGCCCAGGGCGAGGCGAGGAGAGTTTCATTTAAAATTCAAATCATTGGAGAGATGATGCCCGTAGAGCTGTGGAGTTAGATGGCGATGGCGATGGGGCCACAAACATTGCATCACTCAGCGAGGAGTGCACACAAAAACAAACTACAATCGCTCTGGCGGGGCAGTGGCAATTTCAGTTTCAGTTTGCGACGTGGCGCCATGAATTATGCAACAAATGTGCAGATTAAACACAAAATGCCAAAGCACTTAAAATGCCCAGAATAACTAATCCCACCGGGGAGACAGGGGAATGCGGCTGCGGATGCTGGATTGGCATCCGCCATTCGACTCGACGACAATGCCAACAGAGATGAATCCACTCCGGAATGTCTGTCATTAGCCAGCCGAAGCGACGAAGGACGATGCATCGACAGAGACAATTATAATTGTTTAAATTATTTACCCCAATAATAAAGTGCAAATGAAAGCCACAGCTTGGGCCCAAAACTAGGAGGCATCGGACAAGCATCGGAGCTTAGGAATGCTCAGGAAATATTCCCGGAAGAATGCAGATGACTTAGCAACACAATCCAAGAGGTATCTCCTATAATCGTATAAGTTGCTATTTAATTAAGTTTGCATAAGGCGGCAGAGACAGGAAGTCATAATAATACACTGAATTATGTGCTAAGGAATGTCTATCTGCAAAATGTATAGAAACTGCAGCAGCTTTGTATTTAATGGCGAACTACGTCAGATGCCACACTTAATGGTAATTTCAATAGCACTTGGCAGCACTCTGATAATAGCCAGGAAAATAATTAGATTAAATTTGTAAATTTTGCATTATTCAAGGCCAAATCTATTAACTAACTAATTCAAGTAGATAAGAACGTTAAAGTTTAAAGATTATTAAGTCAAGGATTCTAGTGTTTTAGAGAAGTAGAAGTAGAAGTTCCTCTGTGAAAAAAAACACCATACTTTAGGTCGTATTAAATGGTTGTATCAGAGTTTAATTTCAATGAGGAAACCTCCCATCTTATCTGATTCATCTGCAACATTTTCCCAACTCACCCGATAAGTTTAGTTGAATTCCAGCTCTGTCCCAGATCATCGCCAAGTGGGGCTTTGTCTCAAGCCCCACATCTTTGCGGCAACTATCCACACTGGGCATGTAACTACATCCAAGTGTTCTTCCCGACAATTGCAAAACTCAATCTCGAACCGCAAGATGAAGACATTTTTCATCCAAGAGAGTGTGAGTGTGCAAGAGTGTTGGAGTGTTTATCCCTGCATGTGTGTATGTGAGTGTGTTTAGCCTCAAGGATAACTCGCCTGGCTGTGATTTTTGCGGCGGGAAGGAATGGAATGTCGCCCGGCGCGTTTGTTTGTTTGTTTGCTCGCCGGAATCCCAAACTGTCTGTCTGTCTGCCGGTCTGTCGGTCGCATTTTATCTTTTGCCTTTTTATGGGCAACCATTTTTTTTATCGCTTAACGTGGCTGAGTTGATAGACCACCAGCAGCCACCAGTCCCAGCCACAGCCACCAGGCACCGCCCTATCCATCTCCTGGCTTATCTTCCCAGCGACGTTTTGTAGCAGTTTTTATTGTTTTTGTGCCGCCATCGCCATCGCCTGGAGTTTTGGCTTTTGTGCAGATTTATCTGCCAGGGGATAAGGGGGAATTCGGGGCTAAGAGTGGAGGGAATAGGCTCTGAGCTAGAGCTTTGCCGGCGATAAGGGCGCCAAAGAGCTTCGGGCTGGCCAAACGTTGAACGATTTATTTTCTATTTGTTGCCTGCGAAATGAACTCAAAATTAAATCAGCCGCAGTAGCTAGGCAGCCAGCAAAGAGTTTTCCGATCGAATGCGGGCCATATTTTCAGGCTCAGCACGTTCGTTCGAGTAGGCACAGCCACAGCCAGAGCCACAGCCAACTGCACCAGGCTCCTCCTTCATTTATTGTCCTGGCAAACAACGTGGAAATCCTTGCCCTGGAGACGCAGTCGTGGCAACTGCAGCAGCAGTTGGCTGCTTGATTTTTATGCGATTTCCGGCTTATTTCACAAATTTCGCGCCAGTTTGGGAATCAGGCTGAGCGCCCAGTCACGTTTCTTCTTCAACCCGAAAGCCTCAAAGCCTCATCAATATTATGGCCTTCCCCCTGTGGGACTGTGGGACACGGAATTATGATGCAGTAAATTTTATGCCCATTTCCCCGGAGGTGGGGATAAAAAATATATAAATGCATATACATAATGGAACATCAAATGGCAGCTGACGACATTGAGTGACAATGAAAATGCAACCAACAAGGCTCCACCAGTGGCTGTCAGTTGCATGTCAAGCTGGGAAACTGGGGAACTGGGAGACTGGTAAACTGAGAAGCTGAGAAAGAGAAACAAACAGGGAGAAAGGGGCTGGAACTGGGACTTGAGCTGGGATTGGGATCGGGAAATGGAGATGGACTGAGAGTGCCAGTGGATTTCCCCGACGTCTGACAGCAGGCGACAAAAGGCAAATGAAGCAAACTCTTAAAAGCCACAACCGAAACGCACACACCCCCTGGCTGGGTGTGCAGTCACAAAAATTTATGTACAAGCAACATTTTTCACACCCTACGCTTTTCGTCTTTCCCATTTCCCTTCGTTTTTTTTTTTTCTCCAGAAAATGTGTTTTCTTGGCAAGAAAGCCAAAGTGTGCGACATGTGCAAACTTCTTGCACTTTTTCCCTGCTCAAAACTTTATTGGATTTTCCACAGAAAAAAGTGTCAAGCTAAATTTTGAAGCATAAGCTGCGGACTTAGGTTTACTTCTCGCTTGTAATGTATATCCCGACAACTTATATCGTATCTCAGGCGTGCACACTCCTTCCTAATCATTCCAAATCAATCAGAGGCAATAACTATGCCCAGGTAGCCAATGGCAACGTCCTTCGTCCTCCAGATAAATGAGGAATGTGCGTGTTCCACTCGAAGCAACTCGCCGGATGAGATGGCAGAAATTTAATCAAGTTTCCACGCTCCACGATTGATGTGCATATAAATCAACTTAATACCGGCCTGAGAGCGCGGCAATCATAAGCGTCGAGGACCGTGTCAAACGGTGCGTATGCGTGATCTCTGTCAAGGGAACACTCCAAATGCTTTATGTTTCTTGGAAGGGACTTGATGATTTTGCTGGCAAGAAAATGGGGAAAATGCTCGTTTTACTAATAAAAATGTTAGTTTGATTTTAATACATCGTGTGACTCGTTCTCAAAACGCGCGCTCTGCGCATTGCGTATACGCAGTGTGGGCATGTAAGAAATATGGATAAAATGCTTGTTTTAATAAGTTTTAAGACGAGGTGTGACTATGTATAAGCTTGTTTGGGATTAATTTCCGCGCATTACGTACTCGCAGTGGGTAGCTTGAAGCCACAGAATTGGCTGCCGCATGGGGAAACCCTGGGCCGCCCGACCGCCGTTCTGATGGCATTTCCCAATCAACGCCAATCAAATCAATGCCGTCTAATGGCATTAACCCGTCAACTTCAGTGTCAGGCTCCGTTCGCCCGGTTCCGAGCTCATATGCATCCCTGCTTTCCAATCGAGTCCCCCCTCCCTTCTGGCTGACTGAAGTTTTCCACTCTTGCACTTGTCGTTTTTGCCTCGATTCGTGCAACTCTTGTGCAAACTTTGCTTTGATTCGATCAGGAAATGTTTTGGCCGTTTTTTCCGCCTGTACATGTTTTTCTCTCCATTTTTTTGCTGCCTGCTGTGCCTGGTTCTGTTCTGTTCTGTAATTTTGCCAACAGCCCGCAGTGACCTGGCCAAATTGTATTTGACCGAAACGTCAGCGACATCGGCCAACGACATTTGCAATATTCAAGGGTTGCCCCCGCCATTTCCATATGGAAATTGGCGGGGGCAAGGCGGCAGAGGGGAATCAGACTTGGGCCAACTTTAAGCGCAAGTTGCGTCCAAGAATTATACTTTCGGGAGCGGATAAAAGGTCTGGGCGAAACGTGCCGAAATGCCAAATCACGTAACACCTCATTGAGCTCATTAAATGGCCTCGCTGGGGTTAATCCGAGGGTCCTTCTCCGCGGGCGACGCCTTAAAGGTTCCTGAAATTTAAAACCGCTCGCCGGTGCTGTCATAAAAGTTGTTTGCCAGAGCTTAACGACTGGCGAAAGGCGTCCAGCGGCTTATGAAACATTAAACAAAACAGCTTGCCAGGACGGACGGACGGACGGGGGTCTGTGGTGTTTGCCTGTCATGTTATTGATGAAATGTTGTCAGGCGAATATTTCTTGTTCGCCTCCTCCTTTTATTTCGCATCCTGATGAGCGGAAAACTATGGCAACAACAAACAAAGGACAGAGAGACAGCCGGCAGGCGCCTGAAAACACATCAAATTTTAAAGGGGGGATGTACTTGGGGCGGTTGGTTGCCTAGCAATTCGGCAGACACGAAAATTTAATAGCCTCCACAACAGCTCCAAACTTGATGGGCGAAAAAGTTGTGGGGCTGCGGTGTAGCAGAGGGTGCATTAAGGGGGCTGTGCAACAAAATTTTCAACACTTGCCGAAACATGTCATGAATGCGAACATGAAGCGACGTGGCCAAAAAAGAGGAGAGCGATCGAGCAAGGGGCTTACCCACTGGGCATAAAGTGGAGCACCCACACACGTGACAGCAGCCGGCTTCGAGGGCTCAAAGTAGTTTGTCATAAAAAGGAAGCGGGCCCGGCTCTGGGCTCTGGGAACAGCGGTAAACAAACAGCCGGGGGAGCATTAAAATTATATAATGCTCTGGCATATTGTTCTACAACATTTTGGCAGTCACACGCCACAAAAAGGAGGCGAGGGAAGTCAGTAGTTCAATGAACCAAATACGAAGTCAAAGATGTATTTTGGCAGCCCTTGGGGCCGCGTTGTAATTCGCCTTTTGGCAAACCGAGAAGCGAGAATTTAATGCCAAATGCCGGGTGCAATTTTTAGCATCAAATTGCAATTAATCAGCGACCTAGTCAAGGGGCAGCAAGTCTCCTTCAAACTTGCTTTATTTGTTTCAGTCTGAGTCTTTTTTTTTCCTATCTTCTATCTGTGCCACTTGTGTCGCCGCCCTTTCCATATGTGCAACATTTGCACTTGTCGACGGGGGAACCGAACTGTTGACAGCGATAAATGTCCTCGCATTTATAATAATTTGCGACTAATTTATTGCCCGGCACATTCCCTTCCTCGCCGAGTTCGCTTTCGCCTCGGCTGATCGGCGGGGAATTATGTGCTTATATGCTTATAGAGCGTGATGTATTTGGGCGGACTTACAGATGGACGCAATAAATGAAATTTATGTGGTACATACCTGCAACGAGAAGAGAAAAAAATAGTAAAATTAGAATTTTGATTTAGATTTTGGGTTGAGTATACAAGTATTTTAAATATGTAGGTGATCGATTAAGTAGGGCCACATAATATGCATATTATAATGCACAATATAACTTTAAACATACTTTAAAACCCTAAGTTTTACGTTCGAAATTGTTTAAATGTATCGAAAAACTTTCCCAGATCCCCTTGATTTATGCACAAAGTACTGTACTGTATACCTTGACTACCTTAAATCTTTTATATGCCACCTTCCACCGAGTCCTCTGATTTTATGCACATTGTCGCATAAATCTTTTGCATATGCATTGAAATGTGTCTAATGGGAGTTAAAGTTGCCATAAATAAGCAGCAGTGCCCAGTTGAAGTGGGGAGTCCTGTCTTAAAGAGCTCCCGAAAGGACGGGGAGCTGGCAGCAGCAAGGACTTGTGTACGCACGTTCTCTCCTGGACACATGTACAACAACCGCTGGGTAATAACTGTCCTCGCTGCTCGGCGATGCTGTTGCTTGTCCTGTTCGAGGGTGCCTCCCCTTCCTCCACTTTGGTTCAGTTTCAGTGCCTGTTCTCAGCTCGGCTTCCGTCTGCCTGGCACAACATATTTCGTATTTTATGCAATGCGCCGCATAAAACTTTGCGCTTAAACCCTCCTTGCAAACACTCGGCGACAAAGACATGCAGAGAAAAATGTAATTAAAAGTTGAGGAACTTTAACGTAATAAATACATATAAGTACTCCGTTGCTTTACCATAAAAACTAGCTGAACAGTATCAACTTGCAATTAATAAACTATTTAGCTTAGTTTATTTCGCTTTTGCATTAAATTTCTCTCAGTGCGGAGACTGACCAAAGTCCCCGGACACTCACGCTCGCACTCCCACGTATTATCCTCCAGCAGGCAGGACTACTGTCCCGGCCCCCCTTCGGGAGTCCGTCAAGCAAGTGTCTCGACACATTTGGCACGGTTCGTTGGGGGCGCGTGACATGTATATGAGAAATTATACCGTTGACTGCCCCTTTCGAGTTCCGAGGATGGATGCATGTGGCACACGCTGCTGTTTTCATGCTCGACTGGCTACCCACCGACATTTTCCCGCTCTCGAACTGGCGATGGCATTTTATTCGATTTTCCTTTGCCGGCTCCGTTTTTGCACCTTTTTCGGCTGGGGAATAATTTATTATTGTTGTTGGTGGATAGCTGCCTGGCTGGCTAGCGAGTCCTTCGCTTCTCCCGAGTTTTTCCCTCGGCAAATGCATAATTCTTACTTTTCGCTTGGCCACAAGCTTTACTCCTCTGCCTTTCCTCTTGGCCTTTGGACTTTGGTCTCTTAATTCACTGCAGGACATGTCGTTGTAATGAAATTATTTGTCAGCGTAAATGATTTTTTGCGGCTCTTAAAGCTGCACTTTCAGCTTATGCTGTTCGGATTTCATGGAACTTTTCATTCCGTTTCGGCTTTTGGCGGCCCAATGTAAATGTTTAATGATTTTTGCGCCAGTTGCAACAATTTTGCCGAAATATTTGAATGGAACGGGGGAATCTCTATGGAGAATCCACCTCGCCAACCCGCTCGCAATCACTTTAGGCATTAAAATATTAATAACAATTTTGTGATGCATATTTTCAGGCTGATGCGCCGGGAGTCAACACCAAAAGCAGCAGCAGCAGCAGCAAAAACAGTATCAGAAACGGAGGGGAAGGTAAAATAAATTGACAAAATGCAAATCAGCAAAAGGGTAAACTGTTTTTTCTATATATCCGAACTTTCACCGGGGCATGTGTGACCAACGAAAGGCTTTGACATCGGATCAGTGCGGTTTATTTTTCAGAGGGAGTGGAATTTAAGCTGCCTGACTTTTAGTGTTTTAAAATGAAGCATTTTGATATAGGATTTACTTGGTTTATTTCGGATTTTTCTTCATTTATTATTCGGCATTTCAACAGAGTCTTTGTCGGAAATAAAATGAATAACTCATCGTTCTGCCAGTTGGTTTATGGAAACTGTAAAGATTTGTCTCCAAATATCCAGACAGTACTGTTAACTTAAGCTGCAGAAAATGTTGCAGCAATATTTAGAGTCTTAATTTGGTTTTTAAAGTACTTTGCATAATATAAGAAGTGCACTACTGAGTCGTTATTTGAATATTTTTGATCCGCATGAATTTGTTCTGCATTAAAAAAGCTTTTTTCGTATGAACCTGGATATAATATAGTTTTCGCATTGGATGTTTACCATAAACGATTTTATGGAGAGCCAATCGAGGCTGCTCGGAGGAGGCGGTCGATTAATTGCCACCGATAGGGAATGGTAATGGGGCACGCCCCTTCCTTTGCCGCCCCTTTCATCTGACATGCATTGTGAGCAGCTAATCACTGTGAAATCTGCCCGAGCGATGATCATTGGACCAAAACGTGACATAATTTGGCCTCCGAATGGGTGGGGATGTCTAATTGATGTTGCAACTGCTGCCTGTGCCTGTGCTGTGCTGCACCCCTCGTAATTAAAGCTGGCAAGGCTGCGCCCATTTCCTCCATGAGAATGCATTTCGACCATTAAACCGCTTCCAGTCATCCGCTGCCTTTCCCCCCAATTACACCGAATTTCGATTTGGATTTAAGCCATATTTAGTTTAGACTCCGACAGCATTTATCGGAAATCCAATTAGATAATAATGTTGTTGTTGCGACACACATTTGCTTTGCTATCAATTATTTTTGGCTTTCTGCATAATTTTTTGTTTGTTGTGCACTTTGTTTTTGCAATTTCATTATGAATTAGGCACATAATTAATGAAATAAATTGCCAAACTGAAAGCGGTTGCTTTAAACAATTAATTAATTACCGCGCTATGACTTTTCATTGAAATTTAAGGCTGTAAAGTGAACTTAACAAGGAAGCAGGCAACGAGCAAATGAAAATGAATATTTTTTACCAAATAAAATGGTTCGATTGGTTTTTGAAAGAAAATAAACACAGATAAAACAATGATAAAATGCCTAGTTACGCTTTTAACAATAAACAATTAATTGTATAATTTTGAAGTGCTTGTAAATTTTTTCCAGCTTTATTTTAGCCAAGTTTAAAGACTCTTCATCGCTCTGCCTTGGCCAGCATGTCATTCATTAGCTCTCGCATTGAAGAACCCTTATTACATTCCGGTCCTTGTGGCCTGCACTTCCTGCTGGTTTCGCTCTGTGCGATAAGCATTTGATTGGTTGCCCGGGAAACTGGCACACAAGGGGCTGGCCGGGCTTTATTAAAAATTCCATTTCCCCACAGAATGCTACCAAAAACTGACAAATCAAAATTAAAGTGAACTACGGCAGGGCAAGTAGCGACAATGTTAATTGCAATTGTAATTGCAACTCGCACACACTAAACACACTTACACACACCCAGAGGGGCACAAGTGAAAATCACGGCAAGGCAAGAAATCCGCTTTTTGCTTTTTTGGCTTCCTTTTCTCTCTCTCTCTCTCTTTGCAGGTGAAATATTCGCTAATTAGTGTGCGCGCAGGGTGCAAAGAAGGGGGGCAGTTGGTGGTTGGAAATCCACCTTTGAGGGGGTGAAAAACTGAAAACTGGCGCGGCAAGGAATGGCACTCACTGGCGGAGTGTGTGCGAAGGCAAGAGGCAACAAATGTCTGGTAGCAGCAGCAATACTTGCTACCATTTCAGCGGCAACAATAGAACAACAGCCACGGCAGTGGCAGCAACAACCATCATCATCAGCTGGAGCAGCAAACAAAAACCAATTACAATTATATCTGCGCTTGGTTAATCATGTGAGGCCGCCGTAGGAGCGAGTATTAACTGCTTGATGTTGCTGCTGCTGCATTGCTGCTGCAGTTGCTGCTGCAGTTTGCACGTTGTTGTGCTTGTGTTCCGCTTGGTGGCCATTGTTATCGCTGGAAATCCAGAATGGGTGTAGGCCAGTTTACGGGCAGAAGATTCTGAAAAGGGTGCCACTGCCACCGATTCGAGCTATGTTGCAGCTGCAGCTGCCATGGCAATTGCTGGTGTGGCCGGTGCTCCTTAGTTAGAGTTCACTTCCGCTCAATTGTATTTTGGCGCTAAGGTTTGCGGTGTATTTATCTTGCCCTTTTGCTGTGCGTTGGTAGATAAACAAGGGATAGATACTTATATGCAGCAATACAGCAAAATAATTATAACAGAATTATTTGTATTACTTTTTATCAAAAATCTACCTACTCATAAAGAAATAACTTTAAATAAATCATAAAATATAAGCTTAAAAGATAAACAGCCTTTGAATTATATCAAGAAGATCCTTTGTTATAAGAGTACGAAAATAACTATTAAATCAAATTTTATTTGCAGTAAAAAAACTAGTACAGATTTCACCATTTCTCTTATTTTTCCTGGCTTTTCCTTTTCCCATTTTTTCTGTTGCACTCTCAGTCAACATAAACATTGACCCAACAACTGGGGCCAAGTGAATGCAGATTTTTTTTTTCGTCCTGTTTCCTTTTTGAATTTGTTTCATATTGTGGCTCTGTGGCACGTGAGATAAGCGTGAATTGGCCTGGCGAAATTTAAGTAAATAGGACGCGGTCGGAAAGAGCTTCTGCTGCAGATACAATTTGCATTCATTTTGGAGCGCCATTGATAGGGTGGAAAATGCCACACATTACGCATACGCAACGTGTTGCGGCTGCTCCTGGAGGAGGCCGCCGCATCAGAAACACCGATCACGTTGCCTAATCAGGTTGCCAAATCATTTAATGATGCGTCATAGTGAGTCGGCCGGACTATGCCCTGCACTGCCTTCTATTCCAGGACATTTTAAATATTCGGCCATGACTGGGGCAAAAACGGTTGGTTGCCAGCGCAAACCTTTGTTGAATGCCACATGGGGCAGGCTCTGGGCAAATAGTGGTGGGTGGTCTAGGGTTAGAGGTCAACCCTGTCTAGTCATTGGGTTGGCAAATTGACGTTGACAGGCGGACAGAGCGGCAACAATAACAACTCAAACCCAGAGAGAAGCAGATGCAGGGGCCGGCCGCTGACAACACTTGTTCCATTGATTTGTGAGTAGTTTTTGCTGTTGTCGGTCAGAGCCAAATTAGTTTATGGCCCAAACATGTCAGATAACCAAATGGGTTGGCACTTTATTTTTGTGATTTGTAATGCCTGCATTTATTCGCACTCTTGCATATATATATTGATTGCATTTTCTATTTAAGGGCTAAGCAAAAACTAACCAATGCATATTTTTTCGCTCATTGCCATCGGTTAATTATTTAATTTGGCTTTGTAAACACTAAAGTCCTCTCACAGTCATATGACTTATAGACTTTAATGGCTAAATTTTAATGCCCGCCAGGTTAGGCCATTTTTAATGCAAACACTTTTTCAGCTCAGGCCGATATAGCCTTAAAAATCCACATATATTTATGTGTGCCACACAAGTTTAACTGCTCTTTTCCATGGTCGCACTGAATCTGCGGTTTAACCACAATCCATGATTCAACAACGACCTGGGCCCTCCGGCGGATGCCTCAGCCAGATTTTTGCAATTAATTTAATTAGCTTTAGGACATGGACACGACAAAAAATTGTATTTAAAAATGCATAAAACGCATGGCAGCAAAATGAAAACATTTTAATAATTAAACCGCAAAAAATGCTTATATTTCTGTTCTGTTTATATTTTTATTTGCCTTTTTTTTTGTTGTATATATTTTTCTGTTGGCCCGAAAAGAAAGCGGCAAATGAGCAATGCACAAAATGGGGGAAAATAAAATATTTTCAAGCGCGTAATTTGTCAGCCTGGCAAAAAGCTGGAGGCCTCGAGGAGGGGTCGCAAGGGGGCGACAACAAAAGCCAGTGGCAGGTCAGTCAGCCAGCTGTGGCAGGACTGAGCACTGAGCACCGAGCACCGAGGACCGAGGGATCAGCGCCTGCCATAATTAGCATCCCACTGTAGCGACCTGCTGAAATAGCAACAGAAATTGCTGGCGAAAGACGTCCAAAAAGCTCATTAGCATAATGTGCGGTTACCTGGCCCGAAAGCCCCCATCTGCATCTCAGCCACTGCAGCTCCGAGATTTTTATTTGCCAGCTTAGACACGGGCTTTATGAGAAATCTGCGGTCCACTTAATGGCTCACAAATAAAAAAAGAAAGGCTGAATAAATGGTTTAAAAATTATAGCGTTCCGCCAACTGTCTGTCTAAGCCATTAGCACTGAGTACTGGCTATAAGTATATGCCATAGTTTGTTCGAAACACTCAAAAGTGTAATTAAAATAAATACTAGTTAGTTAGTTCTTTCCTGAGCAATAATGGGTTAACCTATTAAGCATCTCCATCTCTCTCTCCGCCGTAAATTTAACCTCTTTATGTGCGCATTTTCCTTTTTCAGGACATTTCCCTTTTACACATTTAACTTTTGCATATCATTGAACATAGCTTAGCCCCGGAACAACGTGCCTGGCATGCTGAGCATTATATACCTCCACTTTTCCACTCTCTCGCCAAGCACAAAATATACACACACCACACAACACCCCCTTGCTGGCTGAAACGTATCGCACATTTCACTTTGGTTTATGAAAAATTCATAACAAAACATTTTTGCCTGTCACGGGCCACGACACAACAAATTCCAAATGGAATTCGCTGCCCAACCTCGCTCTTTTCCTATTTAAATGTTAATGCAATTGAAGTACTATTCGCCGTCGCTTCCTTCTTAGTGAAGATCCTAGAAGTTTTTCCCCCAGCTTGCGATAAGCTGTCCGAGCGTCAGCAGTCAAATGTCAGTAATTAAAGGGAATGCTCTCGCCAGCTCATGGGGAGAGCCAAGCCAGGTCCTTCAGGAGACTGCAGGACATTAAAGTAACTTCTTTCAATCTCGAAAACATTCAACAATGAGCAGCTTACTGCTGCTCGCCTTTCCTCCTGGCAATTGCCGCATTTGTATTGCTAAACCAACAGCAATTCACAACGCCAAGTTGGCTTAAACGATTCCACATAAATATGACAAGTTGTCGCCTGGCGAAGGGTGGAAACGGATCGGGGAGCGGGTGCCAAGGATGATTCCCACTTTTCCGCAGTTGAGACATCCTTGTCCTTGGCCAGGGAAAACATCTCCTGCAGCGGGCAGAAGGGGAGAAAAGCTGCTGAAGCCGCTCAAGTGGCGGGCGGCGACGCTTATGAAAAGTCATGTGATGTATTTGCGGCCATTAAAGTGGCAAAATGGCTGCCTTACACACACAAGCACTCACACTCACCCACGGCGGAACACAAACACAGTTAAGCTATTTCAGGAGTGCGTGCGGTAAAATGAATATTTATGTTGGCCATGTGGCGTATACATAATATTTTCATGGCATTTATTAGTTGTCTGGCGGAAGGGGGACATTTTTGCTGGCGGATAAGCTTGGGAGAACCTTTTAGTTAAATGTCAAGGGCTGCGGACAGTTTCCATCTCCGCAAATCATTAATCAATTTGCCACAAATGTCATCGTCACCTGGTCAGAAGAGATGCAGAATCGCAGGGGAATGAATATTGTGATGTAGATGCGGCCGGCGATAATGATAATGATATTTCCCAGGCGTTAATTAACAGTAAAAACCAGACAGACTGGCAGGCGTGACCCTGCACATAAACTTTAACCCCGCCAGAGAGCTGTCTTACACAGAGGAAAAATATCATATGCCTGTAGACTTTCTTCTCCTCGTTTTTACATATAAATATTTATATTATTTCCCTTACTAGTTTGTTACAAGCAAGATCTATTTCGGAAAGTTTAATTGATTTATGAGAAATTTCCTTTTCTCTCTGTGCACTTGCCCTGTCAACCAGTTAACATTTTTCTGCCAACTGCACTTTTGCATATATGCAAAATGAATGTGGCGAATTCAGTTTTTTTTTCTTGCCAAGCTCACATATATGTATATTTTTATGGTCTGCTGACAAATTACGCGAACTTTCCATTAGCACAGGGCTATGTCCCACCGGCAGGTGAGACATACTGCTGTTAGAAAGAGAAGGGGCTCCGCCCCGTCCATGACTTGTCATAAAATGTTTGAACTTTAAAGTGGCGAGTGTAAAAAGAGTTATTCCCAGGCTTGCCTGCAATTGCCTTAAATGGCTTTTTAATTGTCTAAGCCAGAATGGGACAGGGGAGGTTTCTCTACCGAAAAAGTTTCAAAGGCAGCCAGGCGAATATCTTATAGAACACCTGTCGCCGGCAAAGATTAATATGCTGGAGCTCATTAAAATGTCAGTTTTAATATACATATAGCAAACACCGGGCTGTCCCTGCCCCTCCTGCGGGCGGAAGATTCATGCCGGGGCTGTGGATGAAGCTGGGGCCTCTAAATAATCTGTCTACATGGCAAGTTCAAGGAACTGCAGAGGGAGGATGTGCGGCGAACTCCGCCTTTGTTTCTGGCTCCGAGGGGGCGAAAAAAAGGCTACGACTTGGGCCCTTGATATATGGTCCAGCACATCCACCATGCATCATTTGCTGAGGCAGCACGCAGGCGGGGGAGATACTAATAAATTTATTACAGCCACGGGCACGGGGGAGTTGGAGTTGGTGGGCCATGCGGGTGTAGACACACGCTAATGATGTAACCACATTTGGTTAGAAAATTATCTCCACATCAAAGGGGATGGCGAGGGATGACATGATTTTAATGAGCACTTTCAGCGGTTTTCATTAGACTTAAAGTTTGACTTTAAACCACCTAACGCCTAACGTCGTCGACGGCGGCTTAAAAGTTTCACCATCTCACCACCACACCTCCACGGAGCTCCGTGGAGTTTTCCCCTGATTTTTCCTCGCTGCCCGCTGCTCCGCCTTCCGTTTCCTGTTGACAAATTGGCTTAGTCAAAGTTGCTTAAGCAAAAGTTGGGCTTTAATTTCGGCTTAGTCGTCGACTGCCTGCCATTAGGCAGCATCTGGCCGTTCTTACCAACAAACTACTGCTCCATGTAGATGCCCCTCCGCTCCTCCGAACGCTCGGCTATTAACGGACCATTTACCGAAATGGTTTTCTGATTAGATGCCAAAGCGGCACGGGGAAATCTCTTATCAAAGAAAAACTACGGCTCCGGTTTATAGTTGCAACTGCCACTCAACTTTGCTCTCAGACGCTGCCTAGTCAGTCATGAGATGAAATTGCCGCGATAAACTTGATGGAAGTGTCTGCTCTGTCTGCTGGGAAAATTGGAGTGGAAAGCGCAGGGGCGGGAAACAGCGAACAGCGAACAGCGAACAGAAAACTGAACACTGAAAACTGAAGCGGCGCAAAGATTTATCAAAACTGGGCAATCTGCCGGAGTCCGGAGTCTGCGTCTGCGTCTGTTGCCGAGTGTGTAAAGTAATTTGTTTACCAAATGACAGGCCAGGCAGTTCTTACAGCGGGGAAATGGCCAGATTTCAAATGAAATATTTAATTATGCGCACACAGCAACAAGTTTTCTCTCCTTCGGTTTTTTTTTCCCCCCGGCGAATGGCAACGTGCTGAAATGTCCATGCAAATCCACTTTACACCATCTTACAAATGCCAAATGCGTTCAGAATTTTTGAGCAGCTCGTCGCGGCAATTTCGAGGGAGTGGGACTTGGGGCCTATTTTTAGGCCTTCTCAAGGTGGAACAGAAATTTAAGGAAGCATCGAAGTTTTAGATAAAACCAACGTACTGGCAAAATTTAATAACATTTTATTCCTTCCTAATTGCGTTCTCTTTGTCCAAGAAAGCATACATTTTCCATTTAGTTGAAAACAATTGCAACCATTTGATTTGCGGTTGAATTTTTTTTGATTTCAACTAGAAATTATTCAGCAATTTTAAGCTTGCAAAACTGGGTTAAATGTTCGCTTAGAAAACTCATTTCGTTGGTCTTTGTACAAGAAATCAATTCGGAATTTATTTATATATTACACAATTGGATGAATAATTTCTTTTGTGGGCTTTCCTTTCCAAATCGCATGCCTTTTTAATCATTTCTTTTGTCTGCTTTAAAGTCCACTTGATTGAATGAATTTAATTGCATTTGCATTATGCGATTGTTAAATGTTGCATATGTATTTATGAAAGGGGCGTTGAGCTTAGTTTAATTGTTTGACTGACTGATGACTGATTGATGGACAGATCATAGCCTCAACCAGTCACGGCCATCTACAGTAATTCGTTTAATTAAGGCTTTGCCAAACATTGTTTTCTGAAGCGAGATGAGAGCTCCCTCGCACTCGGAGTCGCACTCAAGGCGATCAACTTTTGAGCCAAATCAGATTCCGGCGCCTGATTAATATTTATTATTTCATTAGCTCATTACACCACATGCAATTGTGGGTGGGGTGCGGTTTGGGGGTAATTCGAGCCGCGGCCCTAAGGCCTGGGCGTGGCCAAGAGTTGGAGTGAGTGAGTGTGTAAGTTGAGCAACTCTTTGGGGGTTAGGTTGGGCAACTTTTGCGGCCACTCGGGTTGCATAAGGCGTACGGGTGTAATTCGAGCTCAACCGCATTTGAATGTAAACATTATTCCTCTCGCCTTATGTATCAGAGGTTATTATTTCTCCTCTCGTTACTCTGTTTGTGTTTTGTACAACCTTTTGCCATTTTCCATTGTGTCATTGTCTGTTGGCAGCGAAATGCCATTAACTTCCTGTACTTGCCGCTGCTAATTGTTGTTGTTGCGTCTAATTTGTCAAACATTAGGCAGAGGGTCGTAAATAAAACAATCAACTCGCAACAGCGACATTTCGGGCATTTTGCAATGAAATTTTCGTTACTTATCTTTGCTTCTTTATTTTTCGGAATCGGCGAACCATGAAGGTTGAGTGATGGAAGCAGATGATACGCAATCTATATAGAAGTGTGTGTATATATTGTTTTTCCTGGGAAACTTGAGGGGTTTTGTGTTGTCAAGTCTGCGGCTTAGAACGTAATAAAAGATTGGGTGGTTTTTGGTGAAATTTAGAAGCAGAAGATGACACATTAAAGTGATTAATAAATTAAAATTAAGTAATTAATGCTTAAAGTACTTAAAATACCTCTCCACAAACCCTATAGTTCCTCTCCAGTTGCCTTGTATTCAACACTAGGTTAAATTCTTCCCTAATTAAGAGTGTTTTTAGAGTGACTCTCCAACTTCCGAGCAACAAACAACTTCATCAGCAGCAATAGCAATAACAAGGGAAGCAATCTTTACTGCCGCACTCACGACAATTGTCAACGGCGATGACGTCGACTCGTACGAGACACAAATTAGCATTAGTATGAGTAATTAACTTAAATACAATAGAACAATTTAGTTTTCGCCAAATTGCACACAGCCAGCGAGCGCACAACAACGAGGCATCATTAGAGGGGGCGACATTGTCCGACACAATTGAAAATTTTGCATGCCAAATAAGGCTTCGG
Source organism: Drosophila orosa (assembly GCA_018904745.1). NCBI lineage: Eukaryota > Metazoa > Arthropoda > Insecta > Diptera > Drosophilidae > Drosophila > Drosophila orosa. Next base: position 35,219 of record JAEIIH010035033.1, on the reverse strand, counting down.
GGGGTGGCAGTCGGGGTTGGAGCTGGGGCTGGGGCTGGGGCTGTTTCTGTCGACATTTTGGACTGTAATTACGCGAGAGCACGTCAACTGACCGCTTCAACGACTATCGGAGCCATCGTCCTCCCCGCATTATGTACCATGCATATTTGATTTTCAGCTGGGATTATACTATATGTGCTCGTTCGCCTGATATCGTGCACTTAAAGAGGATGTTAGGGGGGAGTTACGTGGAATCGGATCTGTATAATTTGTGCGCGATTTTTTTTCGCCGGCCAAATGGACATTTCATGACCCAAATTTCAGTGACGGCTAATGAGCATTTGATTGAGTTTTTCACTGATATTACTATATGTATTCCTCGCAGCCAAGCGTAACCGAAAATGATTTCTATATACTTGCGTGCGGTATGAGATAAAGTCCGATAGATACACGAGAATAGATAAACCATGTAATGAACACATACCTGTAACGATAGGAAAGCAAAAAGCGCACATTAGTCAAATATAAAAATGTATTTTTATTTAATTTCAAAGCTGATAGCCATAAAGTATACAGAAATTGCCAACAAATGCTGAATCAACAGTTAGGCCACGGCTACACCCCACTTAACCCATGCTGACCGGCGACAATTCCTTCGCACAAAACTTCCAATGGCCCTCGAAATGGGTTTTTCGCCTTTCTTTGACAACAATGGGGCCATTCAAAAAGCTCGATGATGTTTTCTATGCGCCACAATTTTTCCTTCCTTTTCTACTCCTTTTTGTGTGTGTGTGTGCTCCTGCACTCGTTTTTCTTTGGCACTGCCGACATTTCGGAATTAAGCGGTGATTCCTTTCTTATTTGCCGCCTTCCTGGTTCGCCTTTGTGGCGTAAATAGGCGGAAAAGAAAATTATGTTTACGCAAAGGGTACGGGTACGGGGGGTGGCGGATGGGAAAGGGAGGGCACAGTGTCGCAACGGAGTTTCCGCAGGTTTCTGGTTTCAAAAGCGCTCTCCCTTTGGGAGGGGGGCCTACAGTGGGCAGAAAAGCATATGGAAATGGTTGAAATCACGTTAAATAAGTAATTTCCTAGGACATGGCATCCAGATTTTTAAAATTGTATTGTTTCACAGAGTTTATATTTGAAATTTATTACTCTGCCATCTGGCTTGAGTCCCTGAATATTGTATTTGCACATTTATTGCTACCATAACCAAATTTGTAGTAAAATATATACTTTTTCACTAGTGAAAACTATTTGAATAAGCTCACATTCAGTCCTAATTCAGTTAACCTTTCAAAATCAATTTATTGCAGCTCCACCGCATCTTTAGTTTGACTTGAATAGCCCTTCAATCGAACCAGTTCGAAGGCTGTGGAGGTGGACCACAGTGCATCCTGCTCGCCATGGAACTCGCACCCCCCACATGGCACGCAAATTAAATGAATTGCTTACCGAGCCACAAGGATACCCTGCCCCTGCCCCTGCAGCCCCACCCCATTTTCGCTGCCATTAAAATCATGCTTCAATGGTTTTTGACCATTTTTGCTGGCTTCTTTTTAGCCCTAGCTGCCGTTTCTGTGGTTGTTGTTGCTGTTGTTGTTGTTTTGGTTGGTCGGGCTTCAATGAAGTTTTTCCAGCTTTGTTGCAGCGCCAGATGAGGGCAGCACAAAAGTTCCAAGCCAAGTGGTAAAATGGAGCATGGAACATGGAACATGGAGCACGGACCAGAGCACCCAGAGCTGCTCTAGGTAAATGAACCTGTGGAACAGGAACACTTGCCTGCTAAATGATTTACGCACCTTGCGAAATTTAATGGAGCAATTTTCCCAGTCAGTTGGGAGGGAAATCTTGAGAAATCGCCAAGGGGCTGGGCAACCGGAAGAGGATTCGGGGGCTCGCCTTTAATTTGTTATATCAGCAGGGCGTGGCCTCTGAAAATATTGGTATATTTTCAAGATATTTGGTTTAAGTCGCCTTAAATTTGTTCCTTAAAACTCTTTGTTTATCCTATAAACTTTGCACATTTTGGGGTACATAAAAGGCAAAGGTAGTTTAATTTAAATTGATCTCTAGTTACAATTCGCATATGTGAAGTTTACTTAGATTTTTAACCAAAAACCAATAGCTTTCCTTAATTAAATAATGATTATTTGATTATTGATTTGTTCTGCCTCGGTCCTCATTCCTTAATTTAATATTTTCTGTAAATTCATACATTAACTTAGTTGCCATTTAAAGTTTGTTCACTTTGTACTAGATCGATCCTTATTGTATCGCTTCGCCCCCAATTTGCATCAATATCTCCTGTTGCAATCAATCTTGCAGGATTTTTTGCTCAGCAATACTCCGTGTCCAGCAATTACCATTTTGCACTATTTATCCATGGGCAACCTCGGCTTCGTTTTCAATATTTTTGGCGTTATTTTGTGGAATTTCCCTTCCTTTTTTTTGGTTTATTTATTGATGTCAGTCCCCTTGTTGAGGAACCTGACAGCGATTCTTTTCGGCTTGCATAAAACATCAAAAGCTGTGTGAAAACAGAATCCCCCTGCCAAGGCTTTAACACGCCTCCCTCCGCCCCTCTTTTTTACATGCTAAACAAATAAGAACCATAGAGCGGAGAAATATGAAAAAAAAACCAACCTGAACTGCGTCGACTGATGGTGGCTGCCCCTAAAGCTGTGCTATGATTTTTTCGGAATGTTGTCGGTTGTTGTTTTTGCTGTGGTGTAGTGCAAGTTGTTCTTGTGTTTTTTATTTGTGCTTTCTATTGGAGTGAAGAGCGAAGAGAGCGAAGAGAGAGAGACGGGCAGAAAAATAAAATCGCATAAACAAAAGGCGCCCTAAAGTTGATTTCCGGTTTCCGCTCAAATGGCTGCCTCTGCCCTGCACACCACCTCCCGTCGAATTTCGTGTGAGAATTCCGTGCGAGATTGAGTGCAGCTGCAGGGTAATTGTTGCTCTGTGTGCGTGCGGGCGTGTCTATTGGGGTGTGTAAATTTCATATTTTATGATTGACTCCCCCCGCGCAGTTCGGAAAACTGAAAAGCAAACAAAAATCAGGAAAACAAAACTTTAAGCTTTCGAAGCACGTCGAGCGAGCGCCCAGTTGGTGGTCGAAGTCTAATAGAATTGTTCAATAAACTAGCTTTAGGTAAATATATTTATAATGTGTAAAAGGTCACAAAAACCCAAACAGAAGGTCAGGCTTAAATTTGAGGTATCCTTCCTAGCAGGGAGACATTCACACAATAAAGCAAATTAAATTTAAAATATTGCTGTTTTTACTCTCGGGTGAATTTTACTCTTTCGATCTACTGATGCCACTAAATGGATTTATTTCACTGTATTGCTGATTGGATGAACTTGGGGCTGGCCTAACCCCCAATAAATGCACACAAAAAAAGTTGCAAATAAAATACCAAAGTAAGCAGAATGTCTGCATGAGTGCAGAAGGTTAGAGAGGAGAGGGGGAAAAACACATGTTCCTAGCTGCGGCCTAATTATGATGGACGGCAAACACTTCTGGTGTTCTGTGCCCACTAATGAAGGCCTCCCAAGTGCGACAGATCAAACACACAGCACGCGCCGTCCCAGAATTATTTCGACTCTCCGAGGAGCTCAGGCGGAAACAAAGCAAATAGTCAAAAGGGGGGAAATGGCGGGCAGCAGAAGAACTCCCTCACAGACACTCGCACACACGCACAACTCGTGTGTCGTGTGGCATGTGGCATTGTCATTTGTCTTTTGGCTGTAGAGGATGTTGATCCTGCCCCTCACTCCCACGAAAGCTTCCTGATTGCGTGTTGTCAGCACATTACCGCCAACATGTCCAACACATTAACGTGGGGCTGCGAGGAAGAGGTTATAAAGAGGCGCTGCCTAAGAAACGGCTACAGGGTCCCCTATTTATTTAGTGCCCCACCGCTGCCCTCAACACTTCCCGGTCACTTTGGTGGGTCATTTGCAATTTAAGTGAAAACAAATAAAAATACGTTGCCCCTCGTCAGCAATCTGAAAAGTGAGATTGAAAAAATAGAGAGTAACGGCGATGGCATTGGTGGGTTAACTAGAAATTCATGTTTCTCAATCAAGCCATCTTTGTGGTTAATTGGGTTTCTATTAAATTTTAAACTAAACATGTAATTTAGTATTAATGAGACTAATTCTGAAGGCTTTACAACTAATTTTTAAGGCTGTTTAATCAATGCCTTATTTTTATTTAGATAATTAAATGAATAGGAAAGACCGATTTACTTATTGAATATAATTTGTATTCCTGGTAAATGCAGCTAAAATATTAATTTTTAGATTAAAAGCTGACGTTCTTCCTATGTAGTTTATACCTTTAAATCCCTCCCAGTTTCTTTGTTTTGATTTATTTATTTTCCTTCTTTTAATATACAGCAAATAGGTTTTTTTTTCGCTGGACAATGGAAACCCTTTCTGCCTTGAGCTCTTCATTTCTAAGTGCGACCCAAATTCGACCGCAGTGTGCAAATTAAATTTTCCGCAAGGCAGAACCGTAAGGTTGCTTATAAATTTTCAATAGATGCGAATACACTCTTCCCGCTGTCCCCCACCTCAAACTTTACCCAACTCTATCAATATTTAATTAAGCTTAACCTTTTTTTTTCCTCTCACTCGGCGTTGTCCGCAGCAACTTCAACTTCGACTTGCCAACAGTTTTTGTCCACCCCCGAAAAGAACAACAACAGAGGACAACTCAAATGAAACTTCAATTATTCCACGTAAAAAATAAAAAAGAAGAAGGGGATGCAGTGGTCAAGGCAGGTGCAAGGGGTGTGAGGGTTGTTTTTTATTTGCCCCGGCCATAAACTGTAACTAAAACAAGAAAAACCTAAGGCGAAACCGAAGCTTGGAATACCCTGAGAGGAAAGTTATTCCCTGGTCTCTTGGAGGCAATAACGTTTTATTAAAATATTAATTTACATTATTTGATTTAAACATTAAATATATTTAAATATCGTAAATAAGTTAAGATTTTAGTACATCCCTATTTAATATCATTTTATACCATTTAACAGCTTTCATAATCTACAAATATCTATAAAATTCGATGAAAATTCAAAAGACCCAAGATACGGGTTCGTTTTAGATATATCAGTCTGAGTTCAGGGTTAAATTCGAATATCCTCCGAGAGCGAATAAGAGAGAATAAAAAAGGTGGGCGATTTTTTCGTGATGTACTTTGTTGTTTTGGCCTCGTCACGATTTTGTGTTTACACGGGGATGGGAATGGGGATGGGGATGGGATGGGGATAGGGGTGTTGTTGGGTAGAATCTTTTCATTTACCGTTACCGCTGCCGTTACCTTTGTGCCGGCCATCCCCAAAATGGCCGTTTGCACTTATTTGTTTGGTGATTTGTTTGACTTGCGTGTCGATGATGACACAACACAAAACAGCAACAGTGGCAGCCGCAGCAGCAACAATAAACAACAAAGGGAGCAACAAAAACGCTAAGTGAAATTTTTGCCACCCATGACAGGGCCACCCACAGGACACGACCAACAAAAAAAGAAGAGAAAACCCTGGCAAAAACTTATAATAATCATAAAAAAGGCAGCAGACGGCAGATGTCGCATTGCATACAAAAAGGAGTGAGAGAGAGCAGGAGCTGGGAAATGGGAAATGGGAAATGAGTGGGAAAACGTGCAAAGTGGGGAAACAGCAAGCTGACCGAAAGCGGAAATTGTTGCAAATGTCAGCAGCATTTTTTGTATATGCGTGTTTACAGCCAGCCTTATTTATTGATGGCCAGAAGGGGGGAGAGAATAGGTCAAGAAGTGTTGCCAGTAATGGCAAATTTTATACGAATTTTCACACAAAGTTCGTGCCAGACGCCGGAAAAAGTAGAAGAAAGAACCCAAATAAATGTTGTATTACATTTTATTTTATAAAATGGTGTCTGGTATTGACACTACATTTTGGTTAGAATTCTTCTTATAAATAAGCTCTTCAAGATTTAAATTTGATTCAAAACATAGGGCATTTTTTCTTGTCTTGATCTACATTAAATTTTTCTTTTATTTCCAAAGAAACATCAGCGAAAAATAATCTCCATTAGCCCAACATATGTATATTCCTCAAAATGCGAAACATAATCTCCTAGCAAGAATCACCCACAACAATTAAGTCCTTATTCCCCTGAAAGACGAACCAGATGAAACCCACTCCCCGCCAGAAAAGAAATCCATTTTTATTATGGTTTAATTACTTGTTTTTGCCCGTTCGCTCCATTCTTTTCCTCTGGCCGATGTTTGCTGATGGGGAATTCTCGTTTATGAGGCGTTTGCATGTTGTGTCGATTTGATGGCAACGCATAAACAAGGACAAGACCGAGGGCCCAGCGGAGGGACAGACAGAGACAAAGCACTGTATTTAGAGGGAGACAAAGCAGCGACTAATGAGTTTTAAGGGGGCCAGGCGATGGGGCTCCCGGGTGCCATATCCCGGATGTAATGAGCAGGGAAAACAAAGGGCTAAAAACCAACCGCAAAATGGCCAAATCCAAAGGAGCAGCAGCAGCACAGCTCGGAGAAAAGACGATTCCAGGACCAGTTGAAGGAATATTAATGATGGGAATGGATGGAGGAAATAAGCGATGAAAATAGGGCTCAGACTGGGTGAGCTCCTCCCAGTGGGGCGGCTCAACAAACGTGGCCCAGGAAACTTCACCGACCTGCAATGTTTGCCAGGCTTTATGGCTGCACTCGCTCTTCTTGCCTCCTCAGCATTCCCCAGTAGTTCGCCCACGCATATAGGTAATTAAGAATTATGGGGAAAGGGAGTCGAGGCCGAACAGAACTTATTAATTTCTGCATTATTTAAGCGTGTAATTTATGTGTTCAGCTGGCATTTTTAATTGCATTACACGGCGGTAGGTTAATGCATGTTAAATGCATAATGAGCACGGCCAGCGGATAGAAGGAGTTGGGGAGCGGCCGGCGGAGAAGTGTCATGCGAGGCGACGTTCCGTGGCGTTTGTTTTATTAATTGAAGTTTAATCAGCGACAGCTGCCACAAGTCACGTGCCATTTCCCATTTCCCATTTCCCCAATGGCCCGAAAAGGTCAAATCCGCTGATGGGTTCGATATAGAAAAGCCACTTTAACTGTGTAATTCAGATGCAACTGCCCTGCACTTCGGGCTATCTCAGATCTCTTCTCAGCCACTTTCCCTTGGAGTGCAGCTCTTTTTCGATTCGCTTAACCTCTAGTTTTTCACAAATTATTTCCGATAACATCTTGAGAACTTTGCTGCGCTCCTTTCTTTTCTATTCCTTGGCCCCCGTGGACCTTTTAATAATTTCATTTAGTGGAAAATTGTCTTAAGCCAAATTGAATTAACCCACCTTCCCCATTCACTGGCAACTGGCAAGAAGACGACTTCTTCGTCTTTGTCTCTTTCGCAATTTGATGAAGTTTTCAGATACACTGCAAGGAATACGGAGACTTGAGACCCTCTAGAATTATTATGTAGCTACCTTATTTAGGTTGTCATCACCTGGTAATCCCTTGTTTCTCTCACACTGCAGTTGTTCCTATTTAAAAACCTTTCACAGTTTATTCTTAGTGTATTTAGGTCAACTTAGCTCAAACCCAAAGCTTGGCACTTGACTTGGCCTAATGGCGTTCAAGATGCTTCAAGGACTTGGCCGCAAAGTGGACATTGTTAAGGGGCGGGTCTGCCAGATTGGAAATGGAATTTAAAAGTGGCACCGACCGGCCAAAACATTTGGCCACGTAAAGCAATTTGCCAACTGCATCGATGTCGACTTAAAAGCCTTGTCAAATAAAAGAGAAATCCTTAAAAAAAAAAAAACGTGGAAAATCAGAAAACTGAACTCTTTGGCATTTCCAGGGGTTAACACACGATGGAAAAGAGCAAGGACAAACAAAATGCAAATGTAGATAAGTAAATAAAATACATACAGTTGACATTTTGTTTTCAGGGCTGCTCGCAGCACACAAAGTGTGCGAGGAGACCTCTAGGGGGGCGTGAATTGTTTAGCCGAATTCATTGGGCCAAAAGCATTTGCTTTCCCTTTCTACATCGTATTTTCTCTCTCTCCCTCTCTCTCGCTTGCTATTTTTATTTTTAGCAGCAGCATCAGCAACATATATTGTATTTGAGCAACAGTTGCAAACTTTTCTCTGTGCTCTCCTACAGTCTGACAGTCTGACGCGTGCCACCTAGTGGCCAAAACTCACAACTTTGATATTCTTTGGCCATTATTCTATTTGCAATTTTGCGCACAAACAACGGAAAATAAATAAGCAAATTGAAAAAATGCAAACAAACTGGAAACCTGCAAGCTGCAAGCTGCGAAGGAAGAGGAGGCTGAGGTGGCTGCCATTTTGGCACATGGCAGTTTCCGTCGAGTGCACATGACAAAAATGTGGAATGTGCAGGAAAAGCGCCAGCAGAGGGAAGCATTCCTTCGGCAAACTGGCAAAAAGTTAAAAGTTTAATTGTGCGCAACTTTGGCCAGGATGTGATGTCAGCCCAGGCGGCCGGGCGAAAGGACTTCTGTGACAAGTTCTATTAAGTTTATTTTATATATTCTCGCATTTTGCATTTAAACAAAGCAGAACGTGCTGCCACAAACTTGTTGGCGGCGCCAGGGCAGCGTAGGGGGTGGCATTTGGGCGGGATCTGGGGGTATCTGGACGTCAGGGTCACTCGATTGCAGCGCACACACTTTTATATGGCAGGTTGCGCACACTTGACTGCTCGATGGCCCCAGCAGTCTGCCACTTTGCATCAGTTTCAGGGCTCTTGGGCAGCGTCCAGGTTTCTCGGGTCCCTCGGCCGCCTCTTAAGAGATCCTTCTCCCCCAGAGAAGTACTGGTCACTTAAGCACGGTAGGAATATACAGCATATAGCTTAGCTATGAAATATGTTTGCTTCATAAGAGTTTCGTTTTAAATATTACTTATTACTTGTGGAGTATTAACTCAAGGTATTAGGAATTTAATTATTGCATTTTTTAGTAATATTTCTCTGAGTGAAACCCTTGAGAAGCAGGCTGCCTTGGCTTCCATATAAAGCGTTTAAATGAAAGAAAAGCAATATGTTGCCGCCTGCAGATGACAAGCAAACACCGGGCCAGGATGCAGCCAGGATCGGGCTTTAGGAGCGACTTGAGGTCTGAGTAAAATATTTACCAACCATCAGCCGCTGTCATACTTTTTTAATTGACTTATCAATAATTCATGCAGCTGGCTCACACACAGGGACACACGTCGGGAGTGAACCGAAGTGGGTGGCCGAGCCGAGAACGAATACTCATAAATACAAATGAAGTCAGATTGCAGTGTGAATGAATAGCGGGGATGGAAGGTGTGGGAGTGAGAAAAAATGAGGGGAACAGAGGCGGGGAAGAAGCTGAATTGCATTTCCAACTCTTTTCCTCTCTCAGGTGCAGGTGCAGGTCAACGACTCAACTCGCATTTTCCTCCCTCGCCTTCCACTTTCGCACTCTGCTGGGAGATTGCCTTCGTTTACTTTTCGGCTTGATATTTATTTTGATTAATTTAAGTCTCCTAGTCGGTAATATTTTTCATTTTCATGTGCAGCTTTATCTTCCCTCGCCGTGTGAATCCTTCCCCCCTTATTTTTTTGGGCAATGACTGCAGAGATGGAGCGAAAAATGCAAGTGGAGCCAAGTGATTGATGCATTTTTAATGCGCATTTCCGTAGGAGAATGCCAGCAGTAGCAGTAACTTAACACTTAAAGGAATGTCCCTGCATATTTCTGACACATTCTGGGCTTAAAAAGGGTCGTTATTGGACTTTGGTTACGAGTTAGGTCTGTCTATATATAAATCTTAAAAGGATTAACGTTGAAATTTAAAATATTCAGGCATTACACAAATTATCTGAAGTTTCTTCCTCATATGCTGGCTTAATATGGAACTGTAATAACATTAACCAAAGCTGTTATATAATTTATTTATATAAAATAAAAATTCGATTTTTCTAACTGACAATGAAAGTGTTTGAACTAAGGCCTTCGCCTTTAAGGCCTTCAATAAGTTGGCCAAAATCACGCGCGCATAAAAATCCATAATCGCGGTATAAATGAGGAGAGTACAACAAGAGTAAGAACATTTTTTTTTATCAAGGATGAAATCAAATTTAACGCATCGCTTGGAAAGGGTAGCCGTAGCCCCAGGCCCCACCTCTCTCGTCTTTTAGCCCAGAGCCTAGCCCAGCTGCCTTTGTGTGAGTCTAAGGCCACGTACCCACTTGACATGAAGGCAGTGCAGCGAGGCGAACGGTGGGTGGTGGCTTAGTGGGGGTAAAGAGCTGTGGTGGGTGGTGGGTGATGGGCGGTGGGCGGTGGGCGCCTCGGTGGCCGGGCACGTGCCGCGCGGATTACGCGTGGCATGCTGCTGCGAAGAAATATGAAAGGGAAGCAGCGTGAAATATGTGCAGCATAAGACAAGGCGCATAATCAAAATGTTAGCAGCAGCAGCAGCAGCACCAGCACCAGCACCAGTGGATGCACATGCCACTTACACAACTGCCGGCGCCTCCCCTTATTTTCGGCTCTATAAAGCAGCAGGATTCACTCCTCTGAAAAACAAAGGGCGCCCAACAAAAATTGCACGCCTGAGCTGCCAGTTGATGTAGCGCTCCATTACGTCAGGAGAGGCTGAAGGGGCGTTTGCAACAGCACTCGACATATCGATCATCATTGCCATTGCAGCTCAGAAGCAGGCGAAAGTCTTTAAATGCCTCAAATGAAAGCGAGTGATTGAAAGGGAGTAGTTTTCACATATACTTATATTTATATGAAGCATTTTCGGTTGGAGATAGTTGTGGTTTTGATATAGAAAGGTAAAAGATGTAAAGAAAATACTCATTAAACTGGCCTGAGTCTAGTTGATTTTTAAAGGGAAACACAATTTATAAATATGTCTTTAAAATATCTACCAAATTCCTTTAAAATATTCCCACAAAATCTCTTCAAACGGCTGCACAGACTTTAGCGGCAAATATACTTATACTATGTACCTATACTCTCTCCATATTTATTCTGGCAATTCCTTAAATAAATATAAACCCCTCAGCATAATCCCCAGAATGATTTGCATGGACTCTGCTTCCGTACATAAATGCAAATTTTAGCCCAAATTCTAGTACTCTACTTAGACTTTGGAGCTGCCAAAAAGAACTTTTCGCGACTTTCCACAAGCTCATGCAATAATTCAGTATGCAGGACTCCGGATTCCGGGCTCCGTATTCCCCAAGCTGTCACTTTTGCCGCATTTCGCTGCTGGGCCCATCTCGTCCGTATTTTTCTGCCTTATTTTCTATATGTATTTGCGGGATGAAAACTGTACTGTCACTCACCTCTTCCTCATTGCTGGCCGTGTTCACGGAGTCCATGCTCTGCGAGAGTCCCAACGGGGCCAGGGCCATCTGGTTCTCCATTATGGCGTTGCTGCTGCTGCTGTCCCTGCTGCTGTTGCTGGTGTTCAGGTTGTTGTTGCTGTCGCTAACGACGGATGCTGCTGCAGTGGCTCCTGCTACTGTTGCTACTGTTGCTGATGCTCCTGCTGCTGTGGGGGCGGCACTGGTGACGCTGCCTGCCGGCGAGGGCGTGGTTGGCGCGGAGGCGGTCGCGGAGTTGGACTCGTGGGAGTGCGATTCGTGGGCGGGGCTGTCCGGCAAGCTGCCGCCGCTCGTCGGCACAGCGGCAACGGATGCTGCTGCTGCTGCTGGCACAGTCGCAGCTGTTGCTGCCGGGCTGACGCTGGTGTTGCTGCCGCTGTGCTTGCTGCTGCTGCTGCTGCTGTTGCTGGTGCTCAGCAGGATGTGTTGCTGCTGCGGCTGCTGCTGCGGCTGCTGCTGCGGCTGCGCTGCGTATCTGTAGTAGTGGGCCAGAGACTGCTGCTGGGCCTGCTGTTGCTGCTGCGCCTGCACCTGCTGCTGCTGGTGCTGCAAGTGCTGATTGAGCAGAGCTGCTGCTGCCGCCTGATTGAACTGGGCCAGTCGCTGCTGCTGCTGTTGTTGCTGCTGCTGCTGCTGTTGCTGCAACTGGGGGGCGGTGGCGACCGCGTAGGCAACCTGTTGCTGCTGCACCTGCGCTTGCTGCGCCTGCTGCTGTTGGTGGTGGGCGGCAACGGCGGCCGCGAACTGCGTGGGATGGGCGAAGCTCAGCTGGTGGTGGTGCGGATGCGAGATCGAATGCTGATGCGAGATCTGGTGTTGATGCGAGATCTGATGCTGATGCTGGTGCTGGTGAGCAATGGGGTGGCCCTTGACGGATACGGAGACGGGCACGGGTACGGTGACGGGCAGCGGCACGGACACGGGCACCGGCACGGGAACGGTCACCGGCAGCACGGAGACGGCGGCGGCACACTGGCGCTTGGGCGACGGCGACAACACCTGTGGGGCACTTGCTGGCGTCTGCGGCAGCGTCGGCCTGCGTTTTATCGCAATCGACGAAATGGTGATGGCTTTTTCAAACACCGCCTGCTGGTTGTTGTTGTTGTGGTTGTTGCTGCTCTGGTTGCTGATCTGACTGATCGGGCTGATCGGATTGACGGCCGGGTGGATGGGGCTGATCGGATGGCTGATGGCTGCTGGAGTCGTCGGCGCTGCTGGCACCAAGTGCTGCAGTTGCAGTTGCGGTTCGGCGGCTGCTGCAGCGGCGGCGGCGGCGGTGGCGATGAGCAGTTGATGATGGCTGCCCAACAGGTCCTGGTAGCTGGCTATTTTGACGAATCACTTTAACTGCAAAACAAGGGAGGAGCACAATACATTGTTTAATTAATAATAAAGTATGCTATTGATTTTTATACACATTTTTTTCGTCAAAATTACGGCTTTACTATACGGTAATTAACAATCTTTCCAGTGTCTGAATACTTAAATAATAATGATGCGGTAAAAAGGTTTGCATTTTATTTTGAATAAATTAATAAAAACAAAGTGTACATGTGGATTTAAATTGTATAATGACATTTAATAGCAATTATTTATTAATTAATCAAGCTAATATAATGGATAATTTCTGTCTTTAAAGTTTTTAAGCTATACTTTAAAAATGTATAACTATTTTTATATCAAAAAGTGGCGACCGTGACCTCTGTCAAAATACTCATTTTCTGTTTGTTAATAATTCAGCGATAGAACAACTGAATATTAATCTAGTATATCTAAAGAGAAAGTTAGAATATAAATCATAATCCTGCACACAACAGACACAGTTCTGAGTAATAGAGGTTTATAACTTTGACTCTGAGTAGAAAACAAATATTTGGCCAGCGTGCGAGTTATTGTTTTTTGGCATATGCAAATAACATTCCGATACTGCTGAAATACTTTTAGCTTATTTAACATAATGCAAATGTTTACACAACGCAACAAGAGATGAGGGTGGAGATGGGAGGTCCGCAGCAACGCTGCATAAATCAAAAGCAAATATGACGACAAATGTTTTCGATGGAGGGAGAGTGGGAAATTGAGTGACGAACTGTGAGGCCCAGAATTGACTGAACTATGTACATGACTTTTTATTTGTCTTTCTGATTGTATAGCTACTGAAAAGTCAATGTTTTTCTTTGAATTCGAAATCATCGAGTCGAAATAAGATACATTTATCATCGAACTTTACTTATTAAAGCAAGCAATTATTGTGCTATAATATATAATGTGATATATAATGTGAAAAGTTCAAGCTCTTGATGTTTGACGTGGCTATTTGTAGACAGGCTGGCCTTTGCCCTTCAATCATTGGGAAATATGCAAGGAATGCCATTTTAGTGGGTCAATCCGGCCACACAGACCGCCCCTGTTATTTCTTGCAGTGTGTGGCACACACTCTCTTGTGCTTATCTACTGGGAATACATTGCGTAGTTGGGTACAAAAAATTTAAATACATCGAGGCAACGGCAGCAGTGAGAGAATAACAGCAACCGCAAGGCAAGCAAGCAAACAAACAAACAAAACACAGATACTCTCCAGAATGCACAGGGGAGCAGGAGCAGGGACAGGGACAGGGGCAGGAGGGTATCTGAAACAACTTGAAAATTGAGCTGACAACAAACCGAAATTGTATTACAAACGCACGCTTCAGCTGGCAGAAATATGCACATAACTAAAGCCCAGATCTTGAAGATATGTTTCGGGATCCCCATATGCATATGGATGTGCGAGTTTATGTGCAAATATATGCGAGGTAGAACCCAAGCAGGGCTTTGAATGTGGATTATACACAGTAGAGCGGGGCAAGGACAAAATCGAACCCAGAGGTGGGAATCGAACCGCCACCATCCCCGAAAACCACCTCGACGCCTGTGACACAAGATACTTTGCATATCTCGAGTTATGCCAGCGATAAACGAAACTGAGATTTCAAACTTTCAAGCTTTGAGGAAGAAGCTTAGCCGAGACCTAATACGCATTTAATGTGACCCCAGCAATCAACGGACAAATGACGATTCGGGGATGACAGCAGCTATAATCCCGTATGATTAATAATTGACAGCCAGACCGCACTATGCATATATAATAGACAATGAAACATGTATAGTTTCAGGTGTGTGGGCTTCTTCTTTGTATATATGTGTACAAATATCCATCGAGTGGCGTGAGATTTATGGCCAAAAATTGCGGACACTTTGCGATTAATGAGCGGCCAACCAGGCGTATGCGCAATGGCCGGAGAACATGGGAAATATATCATACATATATGTAGTTATAGCGCATCAAACAACCTAATTCAGCCATTGGACTTGATTATTGTGTTGCGCAAATGATATAAATAAAATTGATTTCCGTGGGGGCAATTAATTAATTTTCGGTGCTGTTCGGACAACAACTTGTTGCCATAATTTGTCAGATCGAATATCCCGATACGGTGGCTATAATGGAATAGAAATTCCCCCATGAGAAATTGTCCCTTTGATATTGTATTCTCTCTAAAATCGGAATTCTCAATGCACTTTTGCAGCAATAAATAAGTGACTAACACTAACAAAGTATTGTTTGCATAAGCAGCAGCAGCGACAGTAACAATACACAATGGAAAAGAGGAGGCGAAAGGTGGGCAAGGGGTTCAATAGAAGCCAGAGAGTAAAATAATGACGCTTGCTATCTACCACATTTTGTTGTTGTCTGTCTATTCCATTGCCATGGAAATTAGTCAGTACAAAAGTAAGGAAAAAAATATGTGTATACAGAAAAAATTGTAGAAAAAGCGAGTCATAAATATTGCTAATGAATTTCCCGCACGCTTTGCTGAGCTCAACAACAATAACAACGAAAACAGACCCAAACCGAACCGAATCGAGTCTCTCTTCTAACTATATAGTTGGCTGGAACGGAAGTTGGGAGCGGGAGCATTTGTTGTTTTTTTGGTTTTGGCATAAAATAAATATAATTAAATGTAATTTTTATAATGACAAATGCTTTGTTGTCGGCGGCGCGCCCTCCGAGCAATTATGGCGGCGCTCTCGACACAGAAAACACAAAAAGCAGCCGTAAGGCCGAAGCGAAATCAAAATTTGTGTATCCCGAAAGCCGCAGCTCGAACTAGAGCAGCTGAAAGTTAAGTTTGTCGATCATCGATTTCAGAAAAAAAGCCCAAAATTGAGTTCGCCTCGGTTGAAGCTCGTTTGGTGAATTTAAGCCCGCTGGCAATGTCGATTTGCCTGCTGCTCGCTCGATTAGCTGGCAATTGGACGGATGGGGATGGGGATGGCAATGGGGCCCTCCGCTCCATCACACGAGATTCGTTGTAAGAGATAGAGACTCACACACACGCGAGCTAATAGATGCACGCCCACGATCCTCGGGGGCATTATGATGATCAGCTCGGTCGCAAACGGGTTTCGCCATAAAAATAAAGATGATTTTGGCCAGATCACTTGTCAGCAACTGAAATCGCAATTAGCATTGCTAATGCGTGAGGATAGACGAGGCCCAAAGTACCCGTATCCGTGAGTACGCTGCAAGTATCTGCGGCTCCCACGTGATCCGCTTCTTCGCAGATTGCTGCGCATTCCGCACTCGAGCTACGGATTGTTACAGATACTCGCTCATCTCGCGGGAGATGCAAATGTATCTCGTTTCGTGTCAAATGCCCAAATTTGTCAACGGTTCGTCGTAGTCATGAAGATGAAGATGACGATGATAGTAATAATAACAATAACGACGACTATTATTATAGACGGACCCCAGAAAGACACTTGGATGAGCTGACACGCCTAGTGGCACTAGAATAATAACTTGTCTCCAAAGCCCAAGTGGTTTTAGCCATAAAATGGGAAAAATATCTACCGTGTCATTGTTATTGCCTCCATACTCGAAGCAGTCGCATAATTAATATTTAATAAGCCAAGTCAAGAGCGTTGCCAAAAGTTTTCTCGAGTGAAATATTCTCTTTCTGTGCGGCTCCTTTTCCTCCTTTTTTTCACCTCTTCTGTATGTGTTTTTCATACTCTTTTCTTTTTGGGGGAATATGTATATCATATTCTTTTGTTAGCTTATTGTAGAGTTTACTTTCTTAGGTTTATTTTGTTAGTTGTATTGATTCTTTAGGGCATACGTTTCAGATTCTTTTTGTCAGCAAATACATTTACTTTTGATTACAAAAACTAATAAATGGTTTTAACAATTTAAAAAGCATTACAATTAGTTAAAAATAGTTTAAAGCTTGTCTTTAAATAAAGAAAACGATACTCTCTGTCTGAAGTTTACTTTAGTAAAATCTTAAACATTTTACCAAAGGAAATAATATAATTTTTGCAGTGCAAGACAAGTTCGGTTTCGCCTACCAAAATGTTTGTTTTCGTTTTCAACTTATTCCCTTACTAAAGAGAGAGCAGGATGTCTCGGTTTTGGCTCGTTGCGATGCTTATGTGCCGCATATATTACGATGCTCGAGCAACATTTTTTATAACTTGGCATGCTCCAATTCTTTGGTGCAAGAGCTTGGCTCATGCCTCACGGCAGCCCGTCTCCATTTGCCATCGGCAGGGGGATTTAATGGGGGAATGGGAATGGGAATGGGAACGGGACTGGGACTGCGACTGGCACTGGGGGGCAGGAGTGAGCGAGGGCGAGGGCGGGGCAACTTAAGGATGAACCATTCGGAATGTGTGCGCAAGTATCTGCAAGATAGTTTGTTCTGGGCAACTTTTTTCCTGCCTGCTTCGACTCTTTATGTACTCGGCATGTATAGAGAGTCGAACACAAAAAGTAGAGTGTACCTCCTTCGTTTTTCACAAAATTACAAAATCCATTAAGTTGCTTGCACGCAACTTAAACATAAATCCATCATACGCCATGTGGCACACATAGAGAGCGGGAGACAAGAACAAGTCGCAAGTGGGGGTGGCAGCCGTAGCATGCAGCTCCGCCCGCCTCTGCTGATTCGGCTGCTTTTATTCTCCACGCCATATTTAATGCACAAACATTCAGACACTCGAGTAGGTAAGTAGGTTGGGCTAAGTCTACATCGACGTCTATATCCCCGGCTGTACATAGGTGGGTAACCGCCCCCTTGGAAGACATTTCCTCTCAGCCTGCAGCCTGCAAGGCTTTCAATTTAATTTTCCAGCCGTCCGACTGACGAACTTTGTACTTTGTACTTTGTACTTTGTACGCTTTTCGCCCGCTCCTCGAATGCTTTCGAATCTGCTTTCAATGCAGCAGCTTTTGATGGGATGTGTATCTTTTGGCTGATGGCTGGCGATACCATAAATCATAGAACCGATTACGCCAAATTGCACAGACTTTAATGTAATAAAACCTCGGGCCCAAAATTGCCCGTGGAGACAGGGGAGATCTGAGAAAAGTAAAACTCACGTCTCTTGGGAGAATTGAGGCGAAGCGAGACAATAGACAGCTCTGTGTGCGAGCGAGCTTGTGTCTGCAGAATCTAGTTCAAAAGTTCAAGCGAAAAGCAAAAAAGCGGAGATTGAAAGACACCAGAAGACACGATCGCGGAGAAAGGGAGTCGGAGTCGGAGTCGCAATGAGACTGCTCGTTTCGGGGCTTCTGTTTTGGGCCACAATCGGAGACCCACTTTATAACAAGGTCCAGCAATGGGTCTTTGTGGCTTTTCGCTTCGAGAATGCTTTCAGCCGCAATCAAAGTGTAATGCCAGCTTGGCCAAAAGACCGCAAATCAAATGCTAGCCAATGTGCATCAATGAGTTTCGTGTGGGTGACAAGTACTCTTCGTATGTGCTTTGTGCCTGCACAGAGAGAAATATGAATTTCTTGAGCTAAACTGGACAACATGTCTACCCATCTGTACACTGTTCCAACTCCCGTAAGAGGGAATATTAATTTACCTTCTTCCCTGACTACCTATTCTCTCAGTGCAGTTCGAAGGAAACAATATAGAACGATTAAGGTGAGAGAGCTACCCCTGGTCGAGGGCAATTTGCAACCGCAATGAACGAACCGAGGCACCGATGACAAATGCTATGACGCCTGACAAATGCCATTGACGTCTCCATCATCATCAATGTCAAGATGCCTCCCATTTTGCACTGGCCCACTCTGGCCCTTTGTTGCAGCCATCCCGGCCTGTGTTCCATTAGCATTCGCAATTAATTTCCATCTGTGCTGAATTTTTTCAAATTTCTAAGCTCACCGCCCAGGGAAACGAAAGGCAACAAAGGGCGGCCGCAAAAAATCCTACACAAATCGCTGGGGAAAAATCTGTGAGCTCGGATATATAACTTTATATGTCTCTCTCTCCCTCTATATACTTTTTTGTTATTCCGCCAACGGAGGCTAATTAACATTAATTTTGCATAATTAAAGCGGCCAGCGTTCGGAGGGAGGCAGAAGTCAAAAACAATAGTACGAGCGACTGGCTGTAGTGGGGCGGGAAAATCTCCACGAGCAGTCAGCAGTTGCCAGATTATCTGTCAGTGGGTCAGTGTCAAGGGTTTCCCCCCGAGAGGCGAGCAAGGAAAAGCTTTTCGGCCCCCAAACTCGATTTATATTAATTTCCATTGCCAGAGACGGAGAGATAAGCCCGCACTTGATTACTCAATTATTGTGCATAAATTAAGAGTATTGTCTTTGACATCTAACTGTTGGCTTTTCGCAAATCCTTGGCCAACCACAACAAATGTCAGTGTGAGAGGCCAACACAATTTGTGGTTAATGTTTGACTGGCAAAGAAGAAAGCTTAAGATGTCTGCATGTGAACTTGTGGTTAAGAAAAAAAATTAGGATTGCCATGAGAAAAGTGAAAAGTGCATGGAAATTAATTTTCAAAATTTTTTAGGTGTTAAGCATTAAAGGGAAATGTTAAGCGTATTTACTATATAAAAATGTGTCATATTTTTGCTATTTTTGATATTTCTGATATTTCTATTAACTTGACCGCAACTGTATAAGCCTGGGCCTACATATTTCTACTTCCGCTTGGCCATTGAACAAAGTGCTCTCCTCTTTCTGTGCATTTCTGAAATTGCCTCGAATTAAGCGCAAAGTGCGTGTGCGTCTTCTTCCTCCGTCCGTTTGTTGCTCTTTCTTTTTTCATAAATTGCGCTTTGTTTATTATGCCTGCGTCGCCGCTCAGCGCTGACCCGGCTTGTGAATGATGTCATTAATTAATGTGAATGAGTTCAGTATGATGTCAATTAGCTGCGGAAAGCGTACTTGGAGGCAGAAGCAGAGGCTCAGCAGGCAAGATGCAATGGATAATTTGTTGTTGGTCAGAGAGCCACCCACACTTTAACAAAAATAATCCTACTTGGCTTAAGAAGGGACTTTGCAGTACTGAAAACTAGATAAATATATAGGAAAAGTTTCAATAATTTAGTGACTGAGAACTTTATGCTCTGATTTTAACAGGAAAAATGTTAAGGTAATAAAATTGATTAATAGCATGCATTCTCTTTATACTTTAAAATTAAAATGTGAACTAAATTATGGTCTACTTTGCAAAGAATGAAATTAAATTTAATCAGAACTGTGCAGATATTATTTTTAAGTGTATTTACATCTGCTGCACTTGAATAAAAACGCAGACAGACCCACTGACGGCTTAAACAATTGCGGAAGCTCTTGAGATTCCTTCTTTTTTTTTTTGCTTATAAGGAACATCTCTCGATTACCATAAGCAGCTGCGCTGTGCTTAGGCAAAAGTTGAGAGCTTTATCTTCGGCAGGCAGGAAACTTTGGCCCAAAGTACTTAACAATAGTTAAGACCTACTCCCAGTCGCAGCGCAGAAAGAAGGCTGGCGAAATCATTAAAACTCAAGTCCCAATGGAGGCGGTATACCCGAAATATAATAACACTAAGTAAATGCAATAAAATGAAAATCCAACTGGGGAAATTTCGCCATGATTTATTGTTGTTGCCGAACAAAAAGAACTACGGCGAAAACAAAGCGGAGATGGAAAAGTAAAAGGCATTATGCTGATCAAACTCGGATGGAAAACTTTTGGTTGCTCTGCTTACTTACGAAAACATTTTTGTGTTTTTTGCTTTTGGAGCCCAGAGAACTGACTTCGATTTCAACTCACCTGCAAAGATAAAAGAGAAAGAGAGTTTATTATTTATTACGATTTCCTCTTAATTCGCAAAGTAAACTTTAGGTTTTTAAAGTTTTCGTTTCTCAAACAGCATCCCAAAACTCAGCTGGCTGCTTTTAGGGCTAATTAATGAAGCTAAGCGAATACAACTATTTTGATTTATGGCCTCTAAAGAAATATACTTAAATGGCATGTGTTAAATATTTAACAAATACTTATTATCACTCACAACTCGCAAAATATCAATTAAATTTCAGTAGGTGGAGCCGGGAGAAGTGTAAACCAAAACGAGAGAGACGTAAATGGAGACGGAAGCTCCATAAATTTCTTCGTTTTTCAATATTCGAAAGTTCCCAAAGCCCTAGATAGATTTTCTCCCCTTACAAACCCAAATTGCATGTTCCAAACAACCGGACAACAAACGATTGTTTAGAGCCTGGTCAGTGATTTTGGTCTTTGTTTTTGCAGCCTCGACTGCCGACTGGCCAATTGTTGCTACAATTTGTTAATGCAAAAAGGCGAAAGGCAAAATATGGGGTCGGCTTCAGCTCTTATTCCAGTCTCAGTCTCAGTTTAGTTTTCTGATTTTGCGGTATGTGTTTGTGCAACGAAGGCGAAGCAATTTCTGTGGTCAACAGCCTTTCACCAAACAAGAGCACTCGAGAGGGAAAGAATAGTAGAGTAGAGCTCGGAGTTCATAGCTCACGAACTCCCTTCCCTCCGATTCAGTCCCCTTTTTTGGGGCTGGCCAAATCTGCAACTGAGCCCCCTCTCAGTTGTGGCCATTACTCTGGGCCATCCCCTTGGTCAGGGGAATTTGTTTAGACCCGCTCGACTCTGTTTCCCCGTTTAAACAATGTAGCCAGGCCTGCCTTTTGTTTATTCCTTCCTCTTGGCTGACTTTTTGGGGTTTCCCCTCAGGCGTTGGAACGGGGAAAAATGGTAAGTGAGACCTGCAATCAGCTTGCATTCTTATCTGTCAATGGGAAATCAGTCGGAGATACAAGAGCGTATCCATCACGAGGAATTACCTCTCCGAATCAAGAGTATCTCAAAGTGCCCGGCTGTCTTTGCTAATGATGTGCAAATAACGAGGTTGAGAAAAAAAAAAAGGTGAATAAAACTGAAAAACCTGCGACTGGCAACTAGAGAGCGAGAGGTGACAGATAAGGAAAGCCGGATGAATCGGCCCCAGCGAATTCTTCAGTTTCTGGGCCCTCTGCCAGCAGCTGTGTTCCTCAATTAGCTTCTGGCGGGGGACAGACAGGGAAGAATACAGAGAAAGAGACAGAAAGAGGAAGGACGAGCGAGAGAGGGAGAGCGGCCCACACATAATAAACTAAGTGCCAACCCCTGAACAACAAATAAAGCGATATTTACTTATGAGCAGCTCAAACTTGCTCCCCGAATCCTTTTTATCCTTAGAGACAGGTTCTGTATTATATTTACACATGCCATTTAGTGCAGAGAGAAAAAATACAGCGAACAAAAGCTTATTTTACAATCAAAATGCAACAACTGAATCAAGGTTTAACACGTTCTTACTTTGACTTTACCTGAATTGTTTCCGTTTCAGTTTAAAGAAATTTCATATATTACTGATTCTCCTTAGAATGTTTCTTTAAAACCTGCCACTTTTTTTTTCCTCTGTGGACAGGTACCAGCTCACTTGGGGTGGCAGATATTTGCCTGATTGGGGGTGTCTGGGCTCACACAGAGAGTGTACAGGTCTCGGATTACTTGCTGGCAGCCCTTTTTTATTCTCCTTTTTTGATGGATGGATGGATGGTTTCCCTTTTTCCCTTTTTCCCTTTGCTTATTTACTTAAGCAAGAACACAGAGAACTGGTTGTCGCCGCCAGAGTGAAGAATCATGTGAGTTAAGCAGGAAAAGTGACAGCGGAAGGGGAAGCCGGTTGTGAAAGGGGTTTGAGGAAGATGGGGGGCAAGTGACAGTTGGCACCACGGAAGTGGTTTTGATTTAATACCGCTTGGCGCTGAATGACGCAAGATAAACAGATGCTTGCCGGCGGAGAACAGGTGCCGACAGGTGCGAGTAGCGCGAAAAATATAAACGAAAGAGGAGGCTAAAGCAGAAGTCAATTAGGATATGGGAATCTTATAAGCCGAACCTTTTTTTGATTTATTTTGATTTAATAGAGCTGTCAGCGGGTTTGCAGAAATAATACCCAAATATTTTCGGGAATCTAAATGAATTTATTTTTATTTTTGTATCGATTTAGTTAGCAATTTTGAAGAGGAAACTATCTGCTCCTTTAAACAATTTGTATAGATTCCCTAATTCCCTTACTTAAAGCCACATTTTGTTGAAATTCATTTCCTTATTTTGCCCATCATCAATTTTATCATCGTTCCTCCGCTTTCTACCAAACGGTTCACGCAATTTTGATTGTTCTTATGCGGTTTATCTAATTTGTAATTACTGCTGAAAATGAAATTCCGAAACAAAGGGAGAGAGAGGGGAGACGAAACCACAAAACACAATCACAGTGAGTGCGAAGGGAGAGGGCCGGGCTTATGGAGGATGAACGGGAAGCACCAGTTCCAGACAGGCTAAATCCCCCCACTGGGCATACTGGCGGCTTATTGGCAATCAAATTTGGAGCAGAGCTCGTGTCTTAGTCAGGGAGCATCGTGGGAACGAGATGAACGAGGGAACGACTGCGGAGTGTGGAGTTTCAGCTGATTAGCATAATTGACTTTGTGTTAAATTTAGCATTTAATTAATGTGGGCACTGCGCAGGCGAGAAGGTAACAAACATTTGGTGGAATCTGTGTGTTTCCCCGGAGCCAATACCTAAGCACCGGATCGATTTGCGGAGTAACCCAGAATTAGGGATACACCCCGCACACACTTACGACCGATTGTTGTGCCTCAGTTTGGCAAACACATGTGCTCCAATTCCAAGCCGAAAACTCTCCCAGCGCCGGCACTTGAACAAAGCCCGGCCATAATTGACTTTTCCAGCGGAGCAGCAGAAGCCGGCAGGCAGGCCACAACCACTTAACACCTCCCAAACCACCCACAAACAAAGGAGAAGGCAACGGAGCCGGCAGAGCAGAAGGCCGCAGAAGGAAAGGAAAGGCGCTCTAGAAAACTTTGGGCCAACCCCTCGGCAAAGCACTTAACATGTTCATCAATTGCGCTCTCTCGCCACTCGCTTCCCAGACACACAATCCCGGCCCGACCCGGTCCCGTGCTCACAGACACCGACAAAGTGTCCCGGCTCACAGGGCAGCCGGGAAATGGGACGGAATGGGCTGGAATTCCTCTGGGTGAGGAGGTGGAGAAAATCTGGGCAAGCCAAAACAATGCAACGCTCCAAGCCACCAAGAAGCCAGAGCCCCGAAGAGAGCGCCGTGAAATCGTTTGGCGACAGGAAAGACGGCCAAGAAAGTAGAACACATTTCAGCAGTGAACAAAATTTCACAAGAAAAGATTTCAAAAAATATTTGTAAGACTCTTGACTTGATTAAAAGTTTCTTAAAGCAACAAGACCAGTTTTACCTCGAATTTATCTTTAAACAAAAGCATCCTGCAATTTGTAATTTATATGTTCTTATTATTTGTCTCATTTTCTCTCAGTGCAGCGTTGCGGGAGTAGGTTGCCAGCAAACGCCTACGCTAGAGCCACTGTAATTTGTTAGATGCGCCACGCCAAAAGCCCAAGCCAAGTCAAGGCCTCAAGATGTTTTGGGCTGTAATTCAAGCCGAAACGAAATGAAGAAGAGTCCGCGATGTAGGCGATCATAAAATGTAGCTAACTCTGGTCAATGTCTAGACAAGAATCTAAGGCTAATGAATGTCATCGCTAAGAACTAGTTAAACCAGTTTAAGGAGCATATGGCGGCTGGGAAAATGGGAGAAAACAAGAGATGCCCTTTGGGCACAAGAATATCCCCATACCTAGAACACCTCTATTAGCAATTATTAATAATGAGAATATTTAGAATTAAGTAAGCAAAGAATTCATAAGAATTATATGTACAATACGATTTATCTTAATAAAATAAACAAAACTTTAAAAATATGTAACTAAAACTTGTTACTAATTAGTTACGACTCTGTTTTATATTTAGCCGAATAAATGTCTAGTATTGGGTATCTTTTAGTCGCTTTTTCTGATTTTTCAGAGTCAAAGACACCTCGGCGGATGATTAATTTGCGCTTTTGGCCGCACACGCTGAATGGCTAACCTGACAGAAAAGCTGGAAGGTTTCTGCACTCAGCGCGATGTCAAAGTCGAAGGGGACTGAGCTCTGGCTGATGAACACTTTGTGGAGGTTTATGCAAATGAACAGTGATGGCGGGGCAATGGAGTTGTCGGGGGCTGCATAAGTATCCGCATAATTACCCATGAGTAGAAAATGGAAAGTATCCGCCGACTGGGTTAAGCAAACTGTGGTTGAGTGACCGAGGCGAGGAGGGGATTGAAGGTAAACAAACATTTTCCCATTGCCGGTCTTCGATTTGCCGCATTTTCAGTGAAGCACATGGCATACAATGTGAACATAATGCACAGAAACACATAAAGCCTGAGATTTAAATTCAATTAAAAGACCCCTTTGTGAAGAGTAAAGAATGCTTAATTTTAGAGATAGTTTCTTTTCCTTTTCTTTCTGTGTAGATTCGCATGTACATATCTTGAAGTTGAAGGTGTAAATAGACACAGAACCCGGGGAGCCGGAGGTGTTGGCAGTTGCGCAAATTTGCATGGCGTCAACAGGTGGCACTGCTGGCAAGCCGAAGCGCGAAATCTATTTATTTAGTTACACATTTCGCTCGGGCTTCGTCTTGCCTTCAACTTCAGCCAACTCGAGTGTGTTTCAATTTTTCAACTTCAACTACTTCGGCAACAGTTTAGCTTGCCACACACTTTTCCTTCTGGCTGCGGGCAATGTCAGTCTGTTCACTCAGCTGCACTTCACTCTGGCTGCTCCTCCGTGGAAGTCACACCGCCGCCGAAATGCAAATGCGGCAAGCAGGCAGCCAGGCAACCAGGCAGCCAGGCAGCCAGAAATGATGCAACAGTCAAGCTCAGCGGAAAAGTCGAGGCAAAAAGCCAGAGTCAACGTTTTTCTCGTTCGATCTTCGATGGCTCCGAGGTCTCGACTCCAGTCGAAGGCAAACAAAGACGGGCCCCGCGGCATCGGATACTTTGTAATAATCCCCAACTAACAGTTGGAAACACTCGCAGTACAGCGCTAAAATATCTCCATATGATGTGGCTTCGGGGGGAGCGAATGGCTTTCTGCTGATGATGATGACGATGTTGAAGGCAGTCTGTCAGTGCAGTTTACCGAATAGAGATGCCTTCGTGAGAGGAAGTGCTTGAGATTTGTTAAAATATAGTTGTGGGTACCACAGTGGCATATATAGTTGCAAAATAAATGCCAAATAATCGATGAACTCCTTTTTAGAAGATCAGTTTAACTATGAGATTATCTGTATTTATTTACAGATCGGTTTTCCTAACGAGGTGTCGGTACCTTTACCTTATATCTTTTTAATAAGTCTAGCATGTTCCTGTTCCCCTGATAATAATTATTATTATTTAAGTAATAAGTGTATTTCTTGTACGAGACACCAAGACTTTCCCGGGCTTTCCCCTTTTCACGACACCATCTCCGGGGGCCACCGCCGCAGCACGTTTCTCCCCGAGTTGGCCTCGCTTATTGGCATTTACCATTTCCCGCTGATTTCTGTTGTTTTTTCGTTGAAGCCATTGTCTCTTGAGCTTGGCTTCGGATTCGGATTCGTATTCGTTTTGCTTGATTTTATTTTTATTTATTTCTTTTTCTGCGCTGCGGCGCGTCAGAAACTCGTGCATGGGGATCAATCTCTCCATTAGAGTCGTCATCGTAGCTCGGTTTCTCTGGGTTATTGCATTGTAAAGACAGAAGGCAATGTAATGATGTTTGCGTCATGAGCGGCATTTCTAGCTCAAGAGTGTGGATTGTCTCAGGCCCTGGATGTATCTGTATCCAAGTAGCTGAGTATCTGAGTATCCGAGTATCTCTGTATCTGTTGTCGTGCACTTGTAGTGCTCCGTCGCCCGTCACTCACTCGTCTCGCATTTCGCATTTGCGGGCGAATATTGTGTAATATGCATTGTTGTTGGCTTGTCAGGAATTGGGTAATCCATATGGCCAATATCAAATATGTACCACCTCAACTGAAAACGAAACTCTCAACGAATTCGGTGTATATATTTGTATGTATATGTTTGTAAAACTTCCATCTCTGCACATTGAGACAGATTGCCGCGATACATTTGCATCTTTTGCATAGTTTATCAATTTAAGGTGGCATCGGGGCTAAAGCCTTTTGATAAATTGCCCGAAACGAAGGCAGCATTCAACATCTGTATCTGTATCTATATTGCGATATACAAAAATATGAAACGGAGCAACAATCAATCAGAAGGAGACGACATTCAATGCAAATGGCAAATTGTTTATAAATAAATATTTGACATTTTCCGAGTAAATGACAGGCGATAAAAGTAATGGGGGACAGTGGGTGTAAGTATCAAAAATCAAAGAACTTTAGCATTTACTGAGCTCGCATATGTTTTCTTTTCTTTTAAAGAGGAATATCAATTTCATTAGAAAATACAAGAATATAAATCAAGAAAAATTCTTATTATCACTAAGAAGTATGTGGCTATATCAGAAATTTATTAAAGAAAAGAATTATCTATATAATATAAGATTTTATTCCATTTTCGTGTTTTCAAAGGAAATTTATCTACAAATTTCTAGCCTTTAAAACAACTTTAAGGCAATAAATGCCACTAATATCATTTTTTCACTCTTTTTCGACTATAATAGTTTTATAAAAAACAAACAAAAATGTGTTTTAAATGTAAGAATTGTTCTTAACAATTCGAACTGTACCAATAATTGTATTTCAGTGCATATCCCTCTTAACTAAGCACGTGCGCCTACAATAAAATTTCAAAATTTATTGCCTGGTTACAGCCAAACGCAGGATACCTTTTTGGCCACTTCAACCCCTCGATGGTAGCACCCCGTCCTCCCTAGCCCTAACCCCTGGGCTCCTTGACCCCGCGCCTCCTGACAGCGTGTGTGTGTGTGTGGTGTGTATTTCTGTATATTTGTATTAATGTTGCATGTTCATTTGGATTGCGTGCAGGTCTTCTCGTTGCCTTGGCTCCAGCTCATGCTGGTTGTAAATTACAGTGGCCGAGCCAGAGCCAGAGCCAGAGCCAGAGCCAGCGTACTGCGAGCGAAAACGAACCCCTAACCCTGGTTGCAACCCTCGCGTACCGAAGTGGCCAGCATTTGGACTGGTTTCCAGGACAGTACGGGACACAGGACCTGATCCTTTGCGCCCCGCCTCTAACGAGCCGCGCGACAGCTGATGGCCATGGTTTCCTCTGTTGCCAGTTGGCAGTTGGCAGTTGCCAGTTGGTTTTATGGCCACCCAAAGGCCACTGAACCGCACCTTAAAAAAAGGCGCTAAAGCAAACTGTGGCCAAGTCGCAGTTTGATTAAAACTATACACACGGCGCACACGAAGACAGATACACATGGCTACAGTAATAAATGGCCATACATGGACACAAGGGAGCAGCCGCCTTAGGTCTTCAAACCCGCTGATGTCGTTTCTTTTAATACCCTAACATAGGGCTTCATAATTATGCCCGGAAGTTTGCTCCGAGACTTTGTAAAGATGAAGACTCTGAAGTCGGCCAAATTTGGGCATCTCTAAGCTCAGACATAAGCATGTTGCCAATTTGTGAAGCATTTTTAAGCCTGAATTTATTCTAATTATTTTGTTAAGAAATTATGCAGTTGATTAAAAACTATAATAATAATCTTCTCTAGCTCCTCAGATACTTCTCTTCGAAAGAGCATTTAGAGCGTTCGGTCTCGGAAGGCAACTTTCCTGTTCTCGTATTTTGTAATGTTTTTTGTTTTAATAGCCTTAGCTTGACCTCGTCACCGGTCCGCGTTTTGGCCCAGCGGCGCTCCCTTCCTGACCCGCTGTCTTCCTCTTCCTGTCGCCCATCTGTTGTCTCGCCCTCCCGCTCCCACTCACACTCACACTGACACTCACATTTACCGCTGTGAGAGTGTGTGTGCTGGGCGGCTGGTTTGTCGTGTTTCATGTCGGAAGTGGAAATTATCCGCAGTGCACTTTGCCATTGCCATTGCCCTGGTGACTGACTGGTTACCCACTCCGGCGGCCCCTCTCCTTCTGGCCTCCCTTTGGGCTTCCCTTTGGCTTTAGCATTTTGGTTTCGTTTCGTTTTCATTACCCGCTATCGCAATCCCCAGGCAAGTCATTGACACACCTGTGGTGAGCATTATCAGGGAGAGGTGAGGCCAGGTGAGGTAAGGTAAGGTTAGGTATCTCTCTGTACCCTCCCTCTCTCTCTCACACACTCTCTCTGTCCCTCTTAGGCACATTCTCTGGAGAGTTTTGAGCATTTGCAGGCGTTTTTCCTTAGTGAATTGCATTGTTGATGGCGGATTGGAGAAATATACGTGTAAAATGTTTATGTACAGGCCCCCAGATCGTTAAATAGCTATCCAGGTTAAGGTATATTAAATGAAAAATATCTTTCATATGTGTTTCTTAAGGAAACTGTTACACAAACATAGTTTAGAACTTTGTTTCCTCGATTTACACCAATTTTTAAAGTATTTAATGAATAAATGTTTAGCTTTTTTCCATTTTAGTGTTTCCTTATATTTAGAACTCAAAATGTAAATTGCTCCTCAAGATTATAGACTCAATTGTTGTAGAATTATAACTATTTAAGGTTACCTTAAGCCCGCTTATAATAACTGAAACCAAACCAAACTTGCTAAGAAAACTTGGCTTAAATGCCAGCTGGCAAAGAGTTCAAGGTGATTATCAGTTTTCTATTTCCCCTTATCATTTCCCCCTGCTGCCTTCCCAACAGAAAACAATTTCGGTAAAGGTAATTTCCCAGAACAGAACTGAACCGAACAGTTCCCCCAACCGAAAATGGAAAATAGGAAACACAAAAGTTCAAATAACACTTCCGAAAACCATTTGCGATGTTGGCGATAATTGTTTGTAACTAGTTACAAACCAAACCCGCACGCCCTGCGAAGCAAATGACCCTTATAAGTCGAAGTGGTGAACCTCATTACGACATTTGGGCATTCGCCACGCATTCCATTCCTCTCTCAAGAACTGGGGAACTATAGAGCTCAATGATCATTCGATTCATTCAGCCTGTATGGCGGTCGAGAGAGAATTCCCAACTTAAATTCAATTAGATTTTATTGATGATTGATTTCTACTGGGGCGGCGAAGGAGAGCGGGGTCAGAGGTGGTTCCCGCGATCGGAGGACTGTGTGTCTTTCTCTCTTTCTCAGTGGGAAATCGTGCGCTAATTGTCTTTAATTCAATTAGGACAGAGCCACACACACACGCGCTCGCTTCACTTAAATTGTGGTGACCTAACAAGCCACTGGCTCCCCTCCCGACTCCATCAGATACTTGAATTTATCGCCCAGATTGCAGGGCCCAGATGATATTGACTATTTCCCATATGTAATATCTATATACTTTATGGATCGTTATATTATTTCCGCTCCCAAACACAAATAAGCACAACGCACACCGATGGCCAAACAATCTAAGTTTATTGATACAGTTTCCTCTCCCGTTTTCCCCCTGACTGGCTGTCGAACAAATGGAATATATGAAATAACAAAAATTGCCGAGGCTCGTGTTATCAGCTGAAGAGATACCTGGATATACGTATTCATATTTGTGTTCGATTCGGTCCTTACTTTTATCGGTATTGTAAACAGACACCGTTTGGCCATCACCACCGATAGATAGATAACTCGGAGTTGAGTTTAGCTTCGCCTGTAGCTCCCTCTCACATTTCTGGAGACAGCTGACAACACTCTCCCCCGAAATAATCAGCCCTCCAGCCATCGATCAGTGCGACTTATTGCGCGGCTCGTTAGGCGGCGACCCATGACGGATATTGTATTATGTATATTGGGAGGTCTGGGTCGCAGCTCTGGCATTCCGGGCGAGAACGGGACGTAGATATGGTGAACGCGGCTGCAAGCTCAGTGCACAGCGAGAAAAACTAATAAAAAGGTTCCTTACATAAAGATTTTCAACAAAAGTTATTGAACCATAGGTTTAATTTATCTAAAAAGGGTTAGGAAGGATTTTTATAGGTAAACTTTATGTAAATATTCTTCATATTTTCGGGTTACTTTAACTAACTTACAGAAATAACAGACAATAAGCTTGAAAATTCCAATTAAGTCATTTTATCAAACAACCTTACCCAGAATTTTATTAAAAAATCTGTTCTGGACTTCACTTGATGTTTAAATCTTAAAGAGATTTTAATACAAGATGAAATTAAAACCTAAACCGCCTTCTCCAACGAAGCCAACGAAAACTCTTAAACAAAGTTTGAAAGCAACAACTTCTGTGCATAGAAACCTTATTTTTGTCGCTGTGCAAGAGCATGACTTGCCTAAAGTTCGCTTTTCTCTCCAACGAGCCATGTATCTTACTCTCTCATTGCTTTGGGTTTATTGTTTTAGTCGCCTTGCTCCGCTTCGCGCTGAGCAGCTGCCGGTGCTGTTGCTGTTGCTGTTGCTATTGTTGTCGGCTGTCTATATAGACAGACCGCGAATTATATAAAGTCAACAGCGGCAGAAACAGCGACAGAAAAAGCAAAAGCAGCAAACTACACTTTACACACAGTTCATTTTAATTGACATCGATAATTAAAAAACTATTTTGTGTTTGACTTTTTCTCCAGAGTTTCCCCATCGCCGCTGCTGAGCTTAGCAGTTTTCAGTGCCCTCTCTCTGCCTTATTTTCGTGAGCTTGCATATGTTGCTCCATGATCTATAACCTCATTGCCTTTGTGTGAAAGATACTTGATCCACTTTCCCGACTCTTTGTTGTTTTAGCCGCAGCCACACAAAGGTCGAGGTGCTGGCTACTTGAGACTGAAAAGCAAGTCAAGTGGCGAGATACAAGTTTTGCCCTTCCCTCACCAAATGCTCTATCTGCTGCCGTGATAATTACCCAACAATTAATAAAGTTAACCACTTTCGTTGCTTGATATCTACCTCATGCCCCAGTCAAGTGCGAGGTTCTGATTACGAATCACGGAAAATGTCGCGTTCATAAAAATAAAGAAGGTTATAAAAGGCACAAGGAAGGGGACAGTAGGCCGTACGCCTCTGACACACATAATGTAATCGCTTATTGGTATATTGATAAAAAGAAATAAGAACCTTTATGAGTTGGTAGGCGACACCAAGAAGTTGGCTTTAGATAAGAATTTCTACTTTAACAGTAGCAGACGGCGCTTGGTAATTAAATTGAAGGTGGTTTCCTTCGTATCGGGTTGAGATACTGCACTTAATTTATGTTGAAAGTTAAAATTGGAAGTACGGAAATGTATGACTTCACTTTAGAAACAAATTAAATACAATGATGCAAGCTTGTAAAAAAAGGCCTTCCCCTTATTATTTACAAATAATCTTAAGTGACTCAATCTTCAGCCTATTTGCCAGCAAACTGAATACTCATTTGTAGCAGCTCTATTCCTATATCGTTCGAGTCATGCTGGAGTCGGAAAAGTTATTACAAATGATAATAACTAGAAACTATTTCGCAAGTCGACCCTCAAGAGGAATTCCTGGAAGTTGTCGCCAGCTCCCAAGCCCAACTCAGACATAGATAAGCCCCTATATCGTAGGTACTGTTTGCTGTACTGGCCTGCGAATAAACTCAGCCTATGCATATAGTTTTTATCGTCACGTCGCAACTATAAAGCATTATATAATGGCCCGGCTTGGCGGTTCTAGTTAGAGTTCCCATTTCCCAGTTCCCCCCAGGGCAGGCCCAGCGATAAGAGTTCTGTTCCCTAAGCATAATTAGTGGGTCAAGTACAGAGTGGTGGCAGTGGGGCAAGAGTGGTTCAAAAATCCAGCTTACGCTTCGATTTATTCGGTTCTATATTCATTTACACTTTGATGGGTTTTATTGATTTCCTAAAGACTCGTATGGGGTTTTTAATAAAGGCTTTATGGATATTTATACATTTTGTATGGCTTTCGCATGGCTTGATTTCTTTTTGTGGACTTTTATAATTTCTTTGAAGCCCAACTCTATGGCTATTGAAATATTTTACCTTTTCGTAGTTATTATTTATTTATTTTCCCTCTCGTTTCCTTCGGCTGCTGCTGCTGCTGCTGCTGGTGCTGTTGCCTGTCACTTTTAACTGGTTTCAGTGCCGAGCTGTTGGTGGTGTTGCTATTACCGACGTTGTCGGAGTTTTACTTTTCAGCTGCACTGTAATTGAAATTTTTGTAACCGTTGTTGCTGTAGAGCATTTCAAATTGTTTTGCACCGCCCACTTTGAATTCTTTTTTCGCGTTTGATATAGGTGTATGTATATGCACTGGGGAGCTCGGTGTTTGTAGATTTATGGTTGGTTCTCTGGTTCAGTTTGGGTTTGTAAATCAAATTTTCGTATCACAATTTTTTGGTTTGTTTTTTCTTGGTTTGCTTTGGAAATATCCTCACTTTGATGCCTCTGCGGGGATTATCAGTAGTGGTTAAATCGTCGGTTATTAGCACATTTCATTGTCTTTTATGCAACACTAAATACAACAAATACCCGGCCCAGAGTTGAAAGTTCTTGCATATGCGGCGAGTTGGCCATAAACAAATAAACCTGTTAGCCCGGCCGAGAACGCAGCAGCTGATTTATGTTGCCGAGCTGGGAGATATATATGCACGAATATGTATATTTATAGAGGTAACGCTAGTCAACCGGTTTGCGTCTGGTATTCTTGGCCCGCCAGCCGAAAGTCTTGGACTTGGGCAACAATTGATACAATTTGCGGGATCATTTTCTGTTCTCCATCCGATTTTCATGGCCGTTGGCGGGTGTTGTGCCAGTGTGTGTGTGGGAAAGCCCCAGCCAACGGACCCCAGGCCTTCGGACCAATTGCATAATGGGTGCAGCGGTAAGAACGCTGGGAGTCAACGACTTTCACACGCCCAAAACCAAAGCCAAAAGAGCCAAAGGGAGAGGGCCTAATGAGGGGAGAGGCAGCACAGTGCGAGAGTTGAAAAGGTCAGCGGCACTTGCGGATGGGATGAAGGGGAAGAGCGGCACAGATTGAGCTAAGCACACGGCAAGAAAAAGAAAACACATTTCAGTTTTATTCTAGAGGTTTGTCTCTTTAAAATCTATGAAGTATTAACTCTTTCTTGAACATTTTACTAGGAAATTCTTGGCTGACAATATGAGTTAAAAAGGATAAATACATTTGATGTATTTTCTCGTATTAAAAAATCATCTGCTCATAATTGGATATCAAAAAGGACTCGGTTAGCCTTAAGACTAAAGTATTTCCATGATTCATAGTCTTACAAACAACTTCTTCAACTTATTCATAACTTTCCAACAAGGTTTCTTGCTGTGTACTCGCTGACCAAGTCCAACTCGAGCCCGATCCCATGTCCGCATTGCTTCAGCGGAAATAATCGTAAAGTAAGGTACCACCGAGGGCACCAACAGACACATAAAGACAAAAGCCAGGTTCAGATGGCCAAGAAGCAGGCGAACGAAGAAGAGGCAGATGGAGCTGGCCAAGAAGCAGCAGGCAGGAGGAGAGTGAAAGAACCAGTAGGCAATGGGCATAAAATAAAAGTTTAGCGCAAAGCGGAATTGAAATGGATGGCTGGCCAAGAACTAGACTCTCGACTCGACTCGAGTCGACTCCAGCCAGCCAGCTCGCCCGACTGTTGACTGTTGTCGACTGCTGTTTGAACTTGGCTAAAATAAATAAAGCCATACAACCGACCAACTGGGAACAACTCCCCCCGCGACCAGCCCCGCTCCGCTCTGTTGGGTGTCAGAAAAGTTTTGTCGCTGGCAAAGTTAACATTTCGCACCCCAAATGAAAATGAAATAGTTTTCCTTTCGAATTCTGCAGAGACTTGTTTCAGTGCGATTTTTTGTTCCTCTTTCGGGGTGATGTATTGGATTCATAATTAAATCTGTGCTAATTGTGCGGCGCTCGTAATGAAGACATAGAAGAATGCGTCGAAACTTCTGAAGGCTCCAATTAAATGGATTTTCGGACAGTCGAACCGATCCAATGGGGGGAATTCCTGCTGCCCTGAAAATTGTTGCCACATTGCAATCGCATCACGCAATTGCAGTGCGAACTGGGAGGCTAGAGAGTCTCGTCTCGCCCGTTGCCAAGGGCTTTGGATTTCAATTTGCGGTTGCAGCTGCTTTCCTTGCCCCTTCCCCCGGCCAAATGAGGGAAATATTTTGCGGTTCACTTGCAAGATTATGCCCGGAGATTGGCAATCCCTTACTAACCAGCTAACTAGCCAACACTACGGAAAGCGCTCGGCTAGCAGGCCGCCAGCTGGAAAATTTCCATAACTGAAAACGGATCTGCAGTGCAGTGGCAGTGCATTGAAGGTGACTCGAGGTGAAGAGAACTTGACTGAGATGGCTATAGCTTTGGTTCTGATTTTTACTCACTTTCACTACGCGAAATATTACTTTTTATGGGAATATAATTTGTATATAAATGTGTAAGTAATATCCTCAATGGTTCTGTTCTTTGGGAGTTAA
>JAEIIH010035030.1:0-24736 GCA_018904745.1 Drosophila orosa | reverse complement strand
GAAGAATGTACATATTACCCTTGAAGTTTCAATTGGAAATCGATCATAATATATGATATGATAGTATTTAGTAGGATATTAAACCTGTATACTGAATAATAATATTAACAATATTGCCCTTTCTGGGAAAGTACAATGTGTAGTGTTTACAACAAATAAAAACAATAAAGGAAGCTAGCCTCGGGAAGTTAGAAGTGATATATCCTAACTATCATAACTAAGGCAAAAATGCATTAATTTCAATTCGAAAAGCTTTTCTGTGCTAGTTTTTGTTAGGATAATAAACCTGCATACTGAATTTAATAATTTAACAAATTAAAATTCTTGTTAAATTTTGACAATTTTAATGATGTAACCCCTTATCAAATTTTGAAAAAATTGGGTCAAAATTATTTTTCTCCCGGGGGTATCCAGATCGATTCGGTTTTTGATGCTGATCAAGAATATATATGATTTATAGGGTCGGAAATGACTCCTTCACTGATTGGCAAGTTTCTGACTAAAATTATAATACCCTGCAAGAGTATTTAAACCAAAAAAGTCCACACATTTTCAGAATAAATAAGCGGAAATATAAATTACACACATAATTTTTGGAATAAGCGGAAATAGGAACTGAGAGACCACAAAGTTGAGATGATTTTAAGAAACTGACAGAATAATGGGGTATAGACTAGGGAGAGAAATACTCTATAGTATAGAGAGTAAGGGAACTCGAAAAAGACTAACTTTAAGGTGTGTTATTTTCCTTTTTTGTGTTTTTGAGGTACCACTCCTCATTAGTAAAGTGCAAGTCTAAGATAACAAAGTAAAGTGTAAAAACTGAGTCAAACAGAAACGAAACCAGACTGGAAGCGAACTTGTTTTATAGCAAATTTGTTTCGAGTTTTAAATGAGTAATTTAAGTGGTAAATATATGTATGTATTATATTTTTAAATCGTAGAATCTGCTTCAAATAATTCTACGAAATTTTGAAAAGTGATATTTTACAGTTGCAGAAGAAAGGGTTGTGACCTTTTTTTAATTGCAAATTTATTTTTTGTTTTAAATGAGTAAATGGTAAAAATTATAGACATATTATTAAATCGTGGAAATGGCTTTAAATATTTCTACAAAATATTGATAAGGGATATTTCACAGTTGCCGTGGCAAGGGCATTCCCGTTAGTGACATGGAAGCAAAGCCAGATAACGAACAAGTCACGGGCATGAGTCACGAACCCGTGCAAAAGTTAATAATACTCGTTGTTGATAAAGCGCGTTAAATGTTAAGCGCTAAGTCGAATTTGCGTACGAGTCTCCGACACTGAAAGCCAGAAGTAAGTGGCGAAGAAGCGGAGAAGAAATAACAAAGAGAAACACAATCAGCTGCACAAAGAGGAAGCAACAACAAGTTGCTGCTGGCGGAGATACACAGAAATTGGCCAACAGAAGTCTCCACGGGGCAGCGAGTCTCCAAAAGTGGCGAAAGACTGGGAAAAAGCCATATTGAAAGAGGAAACGGAGAGAAGTTGCTAATTATGTGGAGTGGGTGGGTGGCAGGGTGATGGCTACCTTGTGGGGCTTCAGCGGGTGAATATGGATTGTAAATAACATATGCAACGACCTTTTGTAGAGCAAAGAAGAAGACTGGGCGCAGCTCACCTGGCTTATCAATGCAAAAAGGAAAAAAAAATGGATGCGAACTCGAATAGATAATAAACACACACACACACACACTAGTACACTGCGCGAAACACGCTCAGATCAACGTAGCAATTTCGTCATCGATTCGAGTAATTCACTACAACTTGCCGTTTCAGGGAAAACAACTTTTGCACACACACACCACACGCATACCAACACAGCACCCTCGCACAACCAAATAACTCCTGTTTAATTGGCACGCTAATTACCTTTTTTAAATGCAACTCTCCACGCTTGGCGCTGCGTTTTCACAGTGGCCGATTCCGTTTAATTTCACTACGCTCGTTCAGTTTTCAATTTTCAATCGCAATTATCAGTTTTTCTTTTTCGTTTTTTTCACCTGACGCCAGTCGCGTCGCCCACTGACGTCGTCTGCTCGTGGTCGAATATACGGGGGGAAATGGGATTAGTTATGCCGCGCGAACACACTGGATGAAACGCACAATATGCGTGCCACGGCTACTGCTTATATTTTCGCAGATTGTGGGTGTGAAAACAGCGAAGTAAAGCAAAATAAATGGAAATTACGACTTCTGGAGTTGTTGTTTTCGTTGCAGTGTGACCGAACGCGACCCAGAAATAAACGTTGAAATGTGTCACTTCATTTTAAATACCACTTTTGTTCCAAATATTTATTTCGTGGTAATTACTCTGCTGTTGTTACATTTTCAGCGAATTAAGAAAATTTCAATGGTATTGAACATTAGCAGGGAACATAGAGCGGGTAAAATAAAGTAAAAACTTAAATTTCCACGCACAGTCTGGCGACGCCAGTCACATAAGTGTGACCAATCGTCTTGGAAAAGAAATTTGCTCATCTGATAATTCGAGCTTGGTCCGACTGTTGAAAAGAATTTGAATTTGAATTGGAAAAAAAAACCGTTTTAGGCTATGGCCTTCATTGGGAAAACCGCATACGGAATCCTCACCATCTTCCTGTACGGGCGAGCCAACCATATTATATTATCAGCATGGGTTCTAGTCTACCAGTTTTAATATACATATTTAGTGAAATGATTGAATAATTGAAGGATTAAATATTAAAGACAGACTGGCATTCACACAGTTACCCTCAAATCATGTGCCTGTCACTTATTAACTTCAGTCGTCTCGTTCCTTTTACTTTAAGTTACAAAAATTCCAAATTATTTCCATTTACCAGTATTTTAGAAAGCCGAACATGAGTAAAAGCCAGCTGAGGGGCCTCTTGTTGGGCAGGAGGTCTCTCGCGGTGGGCCACGGCTTCCTCCACACGAGCTGTGTGCTTGGCGGAGCCCCCGATGGCGACTCCTTCGCCAACGGAGGCAGTGCCGTCTACATCGAGAACCTCTACAGCAAGTGGCAGCGCAACCCAAAGTCTGTACATGAGGTGAGTCTGGATAAGGTAGTATTTCCAGACTGTGACATTCCTTTCTCTGGTCCTTTGTAGTCCTGGGATGAGTTTTTCAGTGGCAGGGAGCGGTCACTTTTCAAGAGGAACACGGTGCAGACTTTACCCACCAGGAAGTACAGGCGGAGCTCAAAGGAGCTCACCGTGGTGAAGGCTCGTTCGGGTAAACGGACGGCTTCCGACGAGGGGTCGCCTGCTGCTGCGGCTCCTCCTGCGGCGCCTCCTGGCGACTGGAAAAATATCGACGACCATCACGCGGTACAGGCCATCATCCGGGCCTATCAGATGCGCGGCCACCTGGCGGCAGATCTGGATCCCTTGGGCATCGTAGGACCCGACAAAACACTCTCAGTAGACGGCACCCAGCGGCAAGCCGCCAAGGAGGTGCTCCGGCAGCATTTCTCGTACAATTTCGGTGAGAAGTCTAGATCCTTACTTTGAGCACCAAGACATCAAAAATCTTACAGGCGATCTCAATGCGATGTTCAAGCTGCCCTCCTCCACGATGATAGGCGGTGACGAGGAGTTCCTGTCCCTCAGGTGAGTTGCAAGGGAAGAGCCCTGGCCATGCAGAGTCACGTGACTCGTATCGTCTGCAGGGAGATTCTGGACCGCCTGGAGCGCATCTACTGCGGACACATCGGTGTGGAGTACATGCAGATAACGTCGCTGAGCATGACGACCTGGATTCGCGAGCGATTCGAGAGGCCGAGAGCATTGGACTGCAGCAAGGAGGAAAAGAAGCTCATCCTTGAGCGACTGACCCGAGCGACGGGCTTCGAAAACTTCCTGGCCAAGAAGTTTACCTCGGAGAAGCGCTTCGGCCTGGAGGGATGCGACATCATGATACCGGTCATCAAGGAGGTGGTGGATAAAGCCACGAAGGACGGCGTGGAGTCCATTTTTATAGGTGAATAGGCCGCTCTATAAACAGTAGATACCTTTACCAATATATTCTCTCCTTTTTTTTTCGCAGGAATGGCCCATCGCGGTCGCCTCAATGTTCTGGCCAACATCTGCCGGAAGCCCATGGCCGATATATTGGCGCAATTCCATGGCTTGCGGGCGAGCGACTCTGGATCCGGCGACGTAAAGTATCACCTGGGCGTGTTCCAGGAGCGCCTGAACCGACAGACCAACGCAATGGTGCGCATCACCGTGGTGGCGAACCCCTCGCATCTGGAGCACGTAAACCCCATCCTGCTGGGCAAGGCGCGCGCAGAGATGGAGCAGCGCGGCGACAAAGAAGGCGACAAGGTGCTGCCCATCATCATTCACGGGGATGCCTCCTTCAGCGGGCAGGGCGTGGTCTATGAGTCGATGCACTTGTCTGACCTGCCCAACTACACCACCTACGGCACCATCCACATCGTGTCGAACAACCAGGTGGGCTTCACCACGGACCCGCGCTTCTCCCGCTCCTCGCGCTACTGCACGGACGTGGCCAAGGTGGTGAATGCCCCCATTCTCCATGTGAATGCCGACGATCCGGAGGCCTGCATTCAGTGCGCCCGCATTGCCGCCGACTTCCGGACCAAGTTCAAAAAGGACGTGGTCATCGATATTGTGGGATACCGTCGCAACGGGCACAACGAGGCCGACGAGCCGATGTTCACCCAGCCGCTGATGTACCAGCGCATCCGGAAGCTGAAGCCCTGCCTGACGCTCTACGCGGAGAAGCTGATCAAGGAGGGCGTGATCACGGACAGCGAGTACAAGGAGATGGTCTCCAAGTACGACAAGATCTGCGAGGACGCTTGGGCCGAGTCGAAAAACATCAAGTCGATTAAGGTGAGTCCCCTCTGCTACTGCTCTGCTCTCCTGCCAGCCTGAATCTCTCCTTCTGCAGTACTCCACTTGGATCGACTCGCCCTGGTCGGCCTTCTTCGAGGGCCGCGATCGCCTCCGGATGTGTCCCACGGGAGTCAGCGAGGATACCCTCAAGAAGATAGGATCTATTTTCTCCAGCTTACCGCCGCCGGAGCACAAGTTCGAGGCGCACAAGTGAGTAGAGTAAGCTTGGGAGCAGATAGTTGGTTAAAGTGGGCTTTCCAGGGGCATACAGCGCATCCTCTCGCTGCGCAAACAGATGCTGGACGACAACGTGGCGGACTGGTCGTTGGGTGAGGCCTTCGCCTTTGGTTCGCTGCTGAAGGAGGGGGTTCATGTGCGCCTGAGCGGTCAGGATGTGGAGCGTGGCACCTTCTCGCATCGGCACCACGTTCTGCATCACCAAACCGCCGACAAGGTGGTGTACACGCCGCTGAACCACCTGTACCCGGACCAAGCGCAATACTCCGTCTCCAACAGCTCGCTGTCGGAGTGCGCAGTGCTGGGCTTTGAGCACGGCTACTCGATGGCCAACCCGAACACGCTGGTGATGTGGGAGGGTCAGTTCGGGGACTTCTTCAATACGGCGCAGTGCATCGTCGACCAGTTCATCTCCAGCGGCGAGTCCAAGTGGGTGCGGCAGTCCGGCGTGGTGCTGCTGTTGCCGCACAGCATGGAGGGCATGGGCCCGGAGCACTCATCCGGCCGCATGGAGCGTTTCCTGCAGATGAGCGACGACGACCCGGACATCTATCCGGACACCTGTGACTGTGACTTTGTGGCGCGCCAGCTGATGAACGTCAACTGGATCGTCACGAACTGCTCGACGCCCGCCAACTTCTTCCACTGTTTGCGGCGTCAAGTGAAACTGGGCTTCCGCAAGCCGCTGATCAACTTCTCGCCCAAGTCCGTGCTCCGTCACCCGTTGGCCCGCAGTCCGTTCAAGGACTTTAACGAATGCAGCGCCTTCCAGCGCCTAATCCCCGAAACCGGGCCCGCCTCCGAAGATCCCGATTGCGTTACCAAGCTTGTGTTCTGCTCGGGCAAAGTCTACTATGATCTTTTCAAGGAGCGCGATGACCACGAGCAGGAGGACTCGGTTGCCATTGTGCGGGTGGAGCAGGTAGTTAATTTCTTTCTTATTTTACTCTGTATCTACATAATTCCTTCCTTAGATATGTCCCTTCCCGTACGACCTTGTCACGGAGCAGCTGGAGCTCTATCGCAACGCGGAGTTACTGTGGGCGCAGGAGGAGCACAAGAACAGCGGAGCTTGGTCCTATGTGCAGCCGCGATTCGACACCACTCTGCTGCAGAACGAGAACGAAACGTAAGTCCAAGATCTGGGTGACTTATAAGCATTACATTTGAATCCTCCCTCAACAGTCGCTGCGTGACCTACCACGGGCGCGCGCCCAGCTCCTCACCGGCGACTGGCAACAAGGTGCAGCACTACAAGGAATACAAGGCCTTCGTAGAGAGCATCTTTGGGGAGCTGACTGAGGAAAACAAGGCGCGTCTCGAGTGCTTAATTAAGGAGCAGCAGGCCAAAGCCAAGGCCAAAACCCAGGGCTCGTTGAGCAAAAACCCACCGCAGCCCGTGAAGCCCAAGGGCGCTGCCACGCCCCCTCCCAAGAGTGAATCGCCAGTCAAGAAGAGTTCTGACCCTACGCCCAAGGGCGAGACAGCGCCAGCCGCCAATGAAGGAACTCCGAAGAAACCGCGCTTCTTTAAGCTCAATCCTTTGCCAAGTCCAGCTAAGGCGAAAAAGGACCAACCCAAGCAGACGAAGCCTGATGATAAGCCAGGGGAACCCAACTTTTAGCCTGATTTCCGTTAGCGGATTCTGTTAGGCGCACTTTTATGATTTTAGTATGTAAAAAAAGTAGTGCTATTTAAAAAATAGGCGTGGTCCGCCATAACATCAAATTGGTTGATACAAAAATTTTACAAAAATTATTACGTACAAAAACTGAGAGACAAAATTTAAATTTACAAAGATACAAAAAAATAAAGTGAGATACGTTATTGATGTGTTATTATAATTCCTTTATACATAAAGTAAAAGCAAATTTGCATTCTTTTTAAAAGGCCGGCTTTGCCCGCCTCAAAAGGTCCAAAAAGTCCAATGTGACCACCCGATTTTCCCTTTAATAAATTCAGGCAACTCTGGCAACGCCAAATCATATCGATATATCGATATATTGATGCTATCGACAATCAGCCATTTTGTTTCACCTTCGTCGTCGTCGTCTGTCAAAAATATTACAACACAATTGTATTTGCAGGAAATTTACAATTTTCAGCCGTTCAACTGCAGAGATTGTCGAAATAAATATATAGCGTTTGTCCCAAAACGAATCCACCTGTCTTTGTGCATTGGTTGTCCCGAATAAGTTGCATTTTATATGGTTTTCGTGGTGAGTAAAAGTTCATTGAATAAAAAATCAGTATTCGTACCTCGAGCAGCGACGCCCCCCCTCACCCATCCTATCTGCTTCGTTTTGCTTCTTCTTCTTCGGCGGAGATGCCAACAACAACAGCAGCAACAACAATCACGCAACAGCAACAACAACAACACACACATACACAGCGAAAGGGACAAAAACAAAGAAACGGAACCGAAAAAATAGTGCAATTTAGTTGAAATCGGTGGATAAAAGTGTGTGTATTGATTAGTGGCAAGCGATTCCCGGGTCCCGCTTTGTGCTCCGCTTCGTTGAATTCGGTGTTTCTGTGGTTACTTCAATGGGAGGTACAGTCTAGCATGGGTGTTGCTATCAACACAGCATTGTTCGTTCTCGTTTAAGTGTCTAGATAACAACGGTACAGCATGTAAATTGAGAGATGTTTATGTTTGTTTTTCATGATGGTGATTGCGGAAAACAAATATAAATAAATGTTTCTGTGGTAGGAAAGATTTCAAAGTTAGTTTTAGATATTCCTACAATTAGATATCCCATTTTAATCTTCATTAATATTACTGGTAAACTCTATACCAGCGAAGGGTACGCCGTGGCTAAATTTGCTTAGGTTGTTTAAACAGTTATCTTTTTTCGGTGCGAGCTGCTGCTCAAACTGTTAGATTTCGTGCCCTCCGCTGCTCTGAACCCACAAATAAATGAAGTAGGACAACCCTTAAAACCCCATTTAATATTAATCAGATATTTATTACATTTCTATAATGGTTTCTTGCTTGTGAGATACATTTAAGTCAAGTTTAACAGAACAATGACCCAGCTACAGCCGAGCTTGTACAACTCCCAGCTTGGATGATAGAGAACTTCGAGATCGAAGATGTTAAGTATTCCTAAACAGAG
Source organism: Drosophila orosa (assembly GCA_018904745.1). Lineage (NCBI taxonomy): Eukaryota > Metazoa > Arthropoda > Insecta > Diptera > Drosophilidae > Drosophila > Drosophila orosa. Next base: position 16,510 of record JAEIIH010035030.1, on the reverse strand, counting down.
CTTAGGAGAGTTGAGAGAAGGTCGGACTATAGAAGCCCCAGGAATTGCTGCCTTTGATTTACACTTTTAATTACAATATTAACCTTAATCGCTACTATTTCGAGCACTTTGGGGGCGGACTCTAGTTTTTAGCGCTCAATACTTTAGGCCACGCGACCGCAACGTGTTGGGACGATTGGGACCGCCGCCAAAGATGCTGGTGCGGAAACTGGGCGGATTGCCACCCACAAATCCTCCGGGCTGGGCGGCACCGAGAATCGGTCCCGGGGTGCTGCTGCCCGCGGGAGCCCGGCTAATGCCTAGGCCATTGTTGCGCAGCCTGGGCGCCACATACGGACGCTGGCTGGTGGAGACTCCGCCCGAGCCAACGGGCGGCAGGAAGCCTGCATTCGGTGGTGACACTGCAACTGGGGCTGGGGGCTGCTGAGGAGGCGCATTCGGAGCAAAGCCCTGCTGTGGCTGTGCTATGGGCGGCACTATCGAGTTCACAGAGGAGTAGTTGGGAGGCGGCTGCTGCTGGACCGGAGGCTGCACCGTAATCGGCGGAATCTGCGTCTTTTTCGTAAGGGACGGAGCCAGGTACGGATGATTGCCGCCGCCGGTGCCACTGCTATTGCTCTGCGGAATGTCGTAGGTGCGACCCGAGGGCGTGGTCACCTGGATGCTGTTGCCGGGTGGCGCGCCGCAGGGCTTGGAGTAGTCGTAGCCATTCGGCACCGCCTGGACGTAGTTGTCAAAGTACTGGGTCACCTGGTGCATGGGCGTTGAGTAGTTGACGCTGATCAGGGACTCCTTGGTGCGCAGCCCCAGCCCCGAGCGCGCCTGAGCCGCCTGGAGGCGGAGAATGTTGGCCTGCTTGATGTGCGGCAGCAGCTCGGCATCGCCCTTGATCTTCTCCACCACCGCCTCGTCGCTATCGATGTTTCCAGTGCTGGTAGCACTCGCCTTGCCACTGTCCCCACCCTCGCTCTGCTCAACGGCGACGGTGACGGCCTTTTTTGTGGTCGTCTCCTCTGCCGCTGCCTCCGCTGGCTTGGCTATCTCCTTCGGCACCTTCTCCGCCTGGTTGGGACTCGCCTCTGGCTTTTTCTCCTCCGTGGGCTTCTTGCGATTCACAAACTCGAACAGGTCATCTATGTCCGGGACGTCTGGCAGTGCTCCATAGGAGTCAAAGTTATCGCGGAAGGCATTCGCCCACTCCGGGTTCTTGTGCAGCGACGGATCAATGGTCAGCTTCGGCTGCTGCTTGTGACCAGTGGAAGCGCCAAAGGCAGCAGCCTCTTCCGGCGCAGATATGCTCCCGCCCACGCTTTTGATCACCGTGATGGTCTTGACGCGAGTTCCCTCCTTGGAGTCTATGTTGGTGGCCGCATAACTCAGGCTGAGGTCTCTCTTGGCCGGCTGCGGCTCCACGACCACCTCGGTGGGCTTCTCCGGGTACTTGATGCTGATTATCGTCGTCCCGTGGACGCCTACCAGCAACAGCAGGCCCAAGGCGGCCATTCTCTGAAAGCGGGAAAGCTGCAAGACATTTAAGTTTTAGTTTTTATTTCTATTCTTTTTCGTATGTTGGAAGAACTTGGTTTGAAATCGATTTCTGGGTTTAGTAAGGCCCGGGAGTGATTCCTATTAAAACCTAGTTAAGTTTCAATTCTTTTTTTTTACGTGGGAAGTGTTTCGAAATCCTTTTGCTTGTTTTAAAGTCCTTTAAAGGGTTGCCTTTTAGTTGGGAAAGAGTCTCTTGTACGCCACATTGTCCTGTCCTAAACTATCTGCCTTAAACGAATCTCTCTTGAAGTTGGTAAGGCTCAAGGATTGGTTCAGTTCCAGTTTAGATATTCAACAAGGACCTACAAGCTTAAAGTGGTGCCTAACTTGTGTTAAATTATGTTCAAAGTTCTTAATATTGAAATTAAAGAACATTAAGGCTGGATGGCAATACGAAAAGTATCTTAAGATCGTGATAACATGGAGTAAGAGGAAGATCCTATAGGTAAACAGTAAGTTGCCAAGCTCTAATCCTAAGCTAGAATCCTGTTTAGATCGCAACCCACTCACAAATTAAAATCTAAATATTGTTTGGATGAAATATTGATCCGAAAAGAACAAAGAACTGTAAGTTGCTCTCTTAAACATCAAACACAAGTTTCTAGAGCTCAGATCTAACACGAAGCACACTTTCGAGAGTAATCCTCGATCACTCACTGTCGTGGATTTGTTCATTTCGTTAATTCTCCGATTACATTCGATCGATCAATCCGATCGTTTAACGATGACAAGGCGATGATAGCGCGATGATTGCGATAATTGCCGATGATGATGATGAGGACGATGATCGACGGCGACGGAGAGACGGTAACGCGGTCAATTCGATTTTCTTACTGCCAAAGCGGAGATGCCAACAATGCTTTTTATATAGCCAGGCGGAAGGAGTTTGGGCTCGAGTTTCCTGAAGCTCAGCCCGGCTCCCCGACTCCTGCTGGAGCTGTGATGTCTTTGACACCGAAACACTAACATGCCGACAGTGGCAGTCCAATCGCATTGACTTAAAACACAAAACTAGCATCGACGATTGAATTAAAGCTGCATAATCGCTTTCCCATTACGTCCAAAACGATCAACGGGTTTTCGTTTTCCCCAGCCCCCGGCCAGGCACCAGGCATCTCTGTTTTGGGAAAGCAGTTAGCGATCCTCCAGCCCGCGATCCCGCCTCCTCCTCCTCCTCCTCCTCCTCCTCCAGTGGAAACAAAGTCGTCTCAACGGCAGCTAATTGAGTGCGTCTAATGAGGAAATTGAAGCGGTCTAATGATTGTGGATCATGTGGCTCCGTGGGATCTGGGGATCTCCCAGTACTGCTGCCTACCCACGCCTTAGACAAGCTTAAATACAAGTCCTCTGTCAATTATTTGTGGCCTTGCAACACATTGAGGTCGTCAGAGTAAGTGAGACCCCTCATTTCGGCCTTTGTTTATTTAGTTACATTTTCTCGAGAGCTGGGAAGCCTTGCTCTGCTGCGGGACTTGTGGGAAACTGGTCGGCTTACGCAATACTCAAATCAGGCGCTCGTCTTGGCCATAGCCAGCTCAGACCCAGAGATTGCCAAGAGAAACTACACTTTGTCCGTGGAGTCTCTAATGTGTGTGCAATGGAGCGATCAACCCGAGATAAACATCAGGAGCAGAGCAGAGCTTTGGCCGCAAGGAAGTTGTCACTGGAAAATAGTTTACATCGGAAACACAGAATAAATATGCTCATAATGGCAAGATAAACCTGTTGAAAGCCTTGGTTTCCAGCGGATACCTGGGATAAGATCCATACTTCTGAAGTTGAAAGAAACTTGGGCGGGGAATCATTGATTTAGTGATTTAAATATTAAACTTATACACATAGAAAAACTACAAAATAATTATTGCTTTAGAAAAATGTGGCCTGATGTTAGTTAAAAAATTATCAATATTAATATTTCCTTTGTTGCTATGCTTTTTCGAATTATTTATAGCTTTAAGACCTTGTTTTGTTGGCGCACAAGTCTCCATAAGTCTCCGATTGTCTTTGCAGATTCAAAACAAGCTGTGGACAAACCAAATCCTCATCAGAATCCAGGGCGAGGGCCATCTAATGTTCAGCTAAACAATCACTGAAAGCGGATCTCCAGTGGAGGCGGGAGGATCGCGGATAGCCAGACAGCCAACTATCTGTCTGTCTGTACAAAGAAAGAAATAAATTGCAAGTCAAATCAATTGATTGATCAAGATGAGTGTGATTATTCGGTTACAAAATCTGCCGTGGACGGCAAATGCGCGCGACATTCGAAACTTCTTCACGGGCCTCTCGATTCCCGAGGGCGGTGTCCACATTATCGGCGGCGAGATGGGCGACGCTTTCATCGCTTTCAGGTAGTTAGCCACAATCTGATCTATAAGTAAACCTATAGCCTACCACCTGAGCCGCCTCTCCTGAGTCGCTCGAAGCATGTATATTCCACAACGTCGGTCAAAATAATAGCAACAAGAAATTACTTAAAATGTTATCTCCGAGTAAGTTTGGATTAATTCTTTTTTAGCAGCAAGTCAAAAGGTAACATCATCATGCATTATGCATTTTAATCTAATCCAAAACATGACGGACTTTATTTTACGCCAATATATCAGACATTTCTGATACAAAATTAGAGATTTAATAATTCCTAAACTTACTATGAAAACCCCAAGACAAAGATATAAGAGTATGTGATAGATGGTCCAAATTAATTGTATAGACTTTGAGATATATAAAATAGGATCGTAATAATATAATAATATAGTATAATATAAGTCCGTAACGCCTGAAATGGGCGAAGTTGTGATAGTTTACAATGAGAGCAAGTAACGTCTTCTTAAGGACGTAATAATGTAAACAAGATTACAGTAAACAAGGTAAGGTTACGTTCACAGTAAACCTATTAAAAAGGAGATGCCGAAAACTATGAGATTGGATGCTTACAGAAACCGGTGCGAAGTACGACAACAGTAGGACTAACTCGTCGCAGTATCTTTACTGTAATAGCCGGTAATTATTATAGGAATGCGTTGTCAAGCCCACATAAGGCAGGGCTGCTGTTACAATTGAAATACCAGCCAGCTAAAGGAATCATTGTATGTAACTATTTTAAGAAGTTCGAACGATCACAAACTGAATATGGTATACCCTTACAGTTTGCGATTGAATCATGGGATCGAATTGGGAATCAATGATAACAAAGCCAAAAATTCATTAATTTCAATTGTAAATCTAACATAACTAAGCCAAAATTGCATTAATTTTAATTCGGAAAACTTTTTTGTGTTAGTTGGACTAACAAAACACCTTAATTAATTTAGAATTTTACAAAATTATTTTTTTTTTTTTAATTTTGGACAATTTTTATGATGTAACCCCTTATCAAATTTTGAAAAAATGGGTCACAATTTTTTTTCTCCCAGACATATTCAGACCGATTCCGTTTTTGTTGCTGATCAAGAATATATATGATTTATAGGGTCGAAAATGGCTCCAACACTGTTTGGCAAGCTTCTGACTAAAATTAGAAGGGTATAAAAATAAGCAATAAGGGAAGGAAACCCTAACTATCATAACTAAGCCAAAAATTATTTTTTTTTAATTCGGAAAGCTTTTCCGTGCTTGTTTTTGTTAGGATAATAAACCTGCATACTAAATTTATTCATTTAAAAAATTTAAATTTTTGGCAAATTTTGTAAATTTTAATGATGTAACCCCTTATCAAATTTTGAAAAAATGGATCAACATTTTTTTTTCTCCCGGACATATCCAGATCGATTCGGGTTTTGATGCTGATCAAGAATATATATGATTTATGGGGTCGAAAATGCCTCCTTCAAGCGTTGCAAGCTTCTGACTGTCCCCGATGGACATTTTTGTGATTTCACAATTACGATTTTAATTTTATAGAAATGATAATACTGTAACATACATATATCGATCAAAACTATCTTGGAGAATGGGTTAGTACCGAACATATTATGTACTTGTGTGTAAAAATGATCGTGAATAGGAGTTAAGAAGATGTATTATGGATGGAACGAAGGTATTTCTTGTGCTATTATTTTGACTGCATTTAAGGAGGACCAGGACAAGGGCCCCGAATCTCTTCCTTAGAACGAAGACGAAGCCACTGCGAGGCCTTTTTTTACTGATTACTTCCCCTGATTTGTTGCTATCGTTCTCTTTTTCCCCATTTCTGACACCCACATCATCCACAGCACCGACGAGGACGCCCGCTGTGCCATGCTTAAGGATCGCGAGAAGCTGATGGAAATCCAGGTGCGGCTGCTGCTCTCCTCGCGGGCCGAAATGCAAAAGGTTATTGAGACTGCTCGCAAAGTGGCCACGGCTGCGGCTGCGCCCATTGCCGTGCCAGTGCCCATACCAGTGGCTCCCACTAGACCAGGTCCGGCGACTGCCTCTGTCCCCCTGCCGCCGATCATTGGTGGCTTGGGCGGCTTTCTGGGGCAGGCCAAGGCCGCTGTGCCTGTGGGTGCTCCAGGTGGTGCTCCCTCCTTTCTGGCCTACCAGCAGCAGGCGGGCATCACGCTCAACGAAGTCACAGGGCGCGGTCGCAGTCGCAGCCGCTCCTCCAGTTCCGATGAGAGCGATCGAGAGCGGGAATGGGAGCGGGAGCGTGAGCGTGAACGGGATCAACGAGACCGAGGTCGCAAGCGTCGCTCTGACCGCAAGGATAGTCAGGAGAGGGAGCTGAAGTTGCCCCACATGGGAGGAGCGGTTGTGCCCTCGCCCTGGGCCCAGGCGCCACCTCAAGTCCAGCTGCCGCCAGGTCTGGGCTTGGGCTTAAGCCTAAACCTGTCCGCGCCACCGGTCATGCCCTCGCTGCAGAGCTACACCACCAGCAACAGCAGCACCACCAACAACATAACCAACAACTACAACCTCACCTCGAACGCCAGTGCCAATCCGCAGCTGATGGCTGCTCTGCAGCAGGTGGCCAGCGGCAGCCAGGCCCAGATGATGGAGCAGCCGGCCAAGTCCATCGAGCCTGTGGCCTTTGCCAGCGTTAATCCCTATGCGCAGATGTATCCACAGCTCTTTCAGCAGCAGCAGCTGTTGCTCCAGCAGCAGCAGACGCCGGCCAAGGTGTCGCCTCTCGGCATGGGCAGCTCTCCGGGCGGCGGCGGTGGTGGTGGTGCTGGCCTCGGTGGCCTCGGTGGCGGCGGGGGGAACACGCCTGTGCCCGTTGCCGACACCTGTTACATCCGAATGAGTGGCATGTGTCCGACCATCTCGTACAGCGACATCCGCAAGTACTTCCAGGGCCTGTACATTCCCCACAACGGCATCAAGATCATGACGGTGAATGGCAACCGTACCGGGGTCGCCTACGTGGAGTTCTCCCGGGTGTCCAGTGCCCAGAAGGCGGTGCAGCGCAACAACACCATGTTTCGCGATCGAATGATTCAAATCGCGCCCGTGGGTGACGATGAGTTCGAGCGGGCGGAGGAGCGTGCCAACCAGCAACGCAATCATCACGATGGGGGCGGCAGAAGCCACCACCACAATGGTGGTGGTGACAGAAACAGCGACAGGGGAGGAGGAGGCATGCCCATGCCAATTCCTGTCACCACAGTCCTGTACATTGAGGACCTGCCGCAGCTCACCACCGAGCAGGAGATTATGAAGATGTTCTCCTCCAACTACACCGTCGTGGACATCCAGCTGTCCCCCAGTCCCAACAATCGTCGCGAGTGCGTGGCCTTTGTGCTGTTCGCCAGGGAGTCGGACGCCAAGTCCGCGCTGGAGGACACGGCCAGCCACTACATTGGTTTCCGCCAGCTGCGGGTGAGGCCCAGCAGTCTGCAAGAGATGCAGAATGCCAAGGAGAAACTGCGCAGGGCCAACGAGCAGCTGCTTAAGGAGGAGGCCGACCAGCGGGAGGAGCTTTTGCAGGATCAGCAGAGAAGGCAGCAACAGCAACAGCAGCAGCAGGAGCAGGAGAACCAAAGCAGGTTCAGCAACGATCCCAGAAGACGCCAGGGGGAGGAGCTGCAGCAGCAGCAGCAACAGCAACAGATGAATATGAATCCCAGCATGATGTCACCCTTTGCCAACGGCAACATGCCATTCAACATGCCACCACAGCAGCAGCAGCAACAGCAACAGCAGCTGCCAAACGGAGGCAACTTCCCCTTCAATATGGGCAACAACATGAATATGAATATGAACTGCAATGGAAATGCGAACGGCAATGGTCCCAACTTTGCAAACATTGGCCCGGAACGAGGCGAGAGCGGAGGAGGAGGTGATAGCCAGCGACCCCGGCAAGAGGACGTCTTCGTACGCGTGCACAACTGCGAGTATGCCACCCGGGCCAATGATCTCGGCGAGCTCTTCTCCTTGGAGCAGCTGCGCATCGAGCACATTGAGCAGCTTTTCAACGATCGCAACCAGAGCTCCGGTGAGTTTATTGTCGAGTTCTCGGATCCCGCGAGCACCAAACAGGCCGTCCGCGAGTTCCACAATCGTCGTTTCCGTGGCAGGGGACTTCGAGTGGTTACCATAACGCCACAGGAGATTGCGGACAGAATGAACAAGCCTTTCATGGACTATCTGCCAGGCGGCAATGGTCCCAGGCAGCAGCAGCAACAGCAGCAGGCGGAACCTAACAATGCTAGTGGCGGAGGTCGAGGAGGCGGCTCCAGCGAAGGTCAGGGAAAACAACAGTCACGCCGTCGCGGCCCCAGTCGGTTCAACGACATCAGCAGTCCGCCGCAAGACCAGCCACCGCAGCAGCAGCTGGAGAAACCCAGATCCCAGGAAAGAGAGAAGTCGCAGGAAAGCAATACAAGCTCCACCGCCTCCGCCACAACGACCGGCAAGCAGCACTTCAATCCATTTGCCCGACCTGACCCACCACTGGTCAGCGGCAACAGCTCCCTCTCGCCCAGTCCCCAGGCTCCCGCTGCTGTCACCCCAGTCGTCATGTCTGAAATCTCGGATAAATTCAACCGGCCCGGCTGCGTGGTGGCCATGCGCAACGTGCCCTTCAAGGCGGAGCTCAAGGACATCCTGCGCTTCTTCGGCGACTACAAGCTCAGTCCCGACGACATCATTCGGCGGTTCAACGACGACGGCAAACCCACCGGCGACACCCGGGTGGCCTTTGAATCGCCGGCGGAGGCCCGCTCAGCCTTCGAGTCGCGCCGCAGGAAGCAGATATTCAACCGCACCGTCTACCTGGACATCATCTAGGCAGCTTGAGCACGGAGTGTATTGTAAATAAGTAGACAAGTAAGGGCAGTCGGGCTGCGAGATGCTGTTCCACTCCATAGATTTAAGAAGGGAGCCTTGTTTAAATAATTAAGTGACTTTTGCTAAGCTTCGCCTTGATTAACTCAAGCCATTGTTCTGTTTTTTCCAAGATTGTCAGAGAAGTAAGTGTATTTAGGCTTCACAATGATATTTTCAGACAAAAGCAAGCGGAAGGCGTTGCAACAAAGTGAAAGTTTGTTAAACATTGTTATAAACCGACCAAATAGGTTCATTTTAAGCTAAAGACCCCCTAGTTTGTAATGAGTTCTTCATGAATAAATCGTAAAAAAGAATATATCTCGATTCCACCAAAGCAAAGTTTCAGTCATTGGATAATACATGGCATTTACAGGTACACATGCGTGCGGCTATCTTAATCCTAGGAATAGTTCTGCAGCAGAATCACCTGCGACTTCTTCAGCGACTCGCGGCACAGCGGGCACTCGTCCCGCTCCTCCAGCCACTCCAGCAGGCAGTGCCAGCAGAATATGTGGCCGCAGGGCGTCAGACTGCTGTTGGAGCGCGGCTCCAGGCACAGGATGCACTGTGGGGCATCTTCAGCCGGATCTGTGTCCCTAACACTCGATGATGCCCGCTGCAGGAACAGTTTCTTGCCCGCCTGCTTGATGGCCTCCAGCTGCTGGCGTTTGTGCTCGCGCCAGGCGTCCCAGCCACTGATGGCCAGCGAAACGGTGACCTGCAGGAAGGTGATTACGCCGAGGATCTTGTAGCCGTACAGCGAGAACTCCGGCTGCAGCCAGTGGCGGATGAGCACGTAGTTGATTCCGGTGGTGCGCTTGGACAGCTGGTACTTGCTGGCGTCCAGGTAGAAGAGTGACTTGTGCAGGGCCTTGACATAGCCGGGAGATTGCCTCATCCGCAGGATAATCTTCTTCAACTGTTGCTTGGCCTCGGGACGGATGTCTTCATGGCTGGCCACGTACAGCTCCAGTTTCTGCAGCAGTCGCTGGAACAGGGAGTCGCCACCAAACTCAAGCACAATGGCCAGCAGTTGCAACTAGAGGAATATCAAAGGGAACATGAAAACCGATCTCACGCAGCTTTTCGTTGGGCTTACCAATCTGCTGGGAATCTGCTTGTAGTTCCCGTCCACCTGGATGATCCCTGTGTACTCCTCCCCGAGGGTTTGCAGGTTGTTGGCCGACGCGAAGCCGTGGTAGCTCAGCTCCGCCAGCAGCCGGCACATCTGGTTGTACTTGATCCAGTTCCTGGGGCCTGTCAGCCGCAGAACATCGGAAAAGTCCTCGGCCAGCTCGTTCGTGTAGCGAGCATCCTTTTGCACGGAACGCACGATCTCCGGCTGCCGGGCGCGGGCATTTCGGAAGTCCATTTCGCCGGATTAACGACTAAGGTGTTGACTTTAGCATAGTAAAAGTTTTTTAAAGGCCGGTCAAAGTGCGTCCCAGATAACAAAAATCAGCTGTTGGCTGTGGCCCCTTTTCATCTCACTGAGTGGTGATTTCCAGCACTGCTTCTGCCGATAGTGGAACGTATGTGGGCCATTTATAATAAATACCTTCCTCATAGGAATGTGTTCGCAAAGATGGCTTATCTTATTTGCAAACTAAATTTTTATTTAACCGTTTTTTAAGCAACTTCGCTTCATGCTTCAAAATCGTTTGTATTATTTCATTTTCGTAAACAATTGTTGGTTTGCTACGTGTCACGACCTACGACAAAGTCCACTACTCTCTGCAGCCCGCTTTCCAACACTTACAGTCAGCCATTTTGCATAGGGCATCGCGGATGCTATTTTCCCCGACCAAAGAATATTTGGTTTTTCTATCAAAATTCCTTTGATTTCGAGACGTCAAATCGAGCAGTGACCGAGCGCATCGGCTGGGAGTGTACAATTGGAAAGTAAAAATTGTCGGTAAAGCCCGGACTTGGAGCCCCCGAACAGAGCAGCCAGCACAGACGTCACGTCTTTTCAGACACACACACCAATCCGACGATACGCCACGAACCAATACCACCACAAGGAGTCATAGACCAACACACACACAAAGTGAACGAATATTGGCGATCCGCAAGTAAAAGTACTTTGCCTCGCCCCGAGCTCCCCTTCTGCACTTCCTCGCGACAGCCGCATTGGATTTTTTGGAAATATTACGCAAGTATTATTTCTGGTCGTACCGTTGGATAATCATGGCTCAGTAAATATGAATCCGCAACGAGAATACTCTGCCCAACGCACTCCGTGTGGAGACCAAGGCAAGACGCAGTTTGCTGCCCATTGGCAGCTGCCCAGCACCAATACCAATACAACTACTACTACCAACACCAACACCTGTCAGTTCTACCAACACTACGATGGACAGCAAGCCGCAATCCTCCTCTCATCATGGCAAGTCCTCGTCTGGTGAATCGCAGCGGAAGTCCAGTGGTGGGTTCTTGCCTCTCAAATCCAATCTATAAACTAATGGTATTCCTTGTTCTCCCCAGAAGTACATGCCAACAGCAGCAAGCAGCGGAATAACCGCCGACGGGAGCAGCTTCCCACACCACGCAACGAGCAGCAGCAGCAGCAGCAGCGCAGCGCCAGGCAGCAGCAGCAGACACAACAGCAGCAGCCCGCCAAGCTACGTCCCAATGTGGACAAGCGGCCCAGGGCTCGGGGCAGCGGCGGCGGCAACGGTGGCTATGGGGCCAACGATCGCGGCGAGGACTGGGCTCCAGGCGGCGCCCGACTAGCCCACGCCGGTGCCGGCTACCCACGTAGTAGCGGTGACTTTGACCATGAACTGAACTCTGTGTACGCGCAGGGCAGCAAGAAGCAGAATCTGAACCATCTGCTCAACTTCCACTGCGTGCCGAGGGAGCTGGAGCGGGGACACCACCATCAGCACCAGCACCAGCACGGCCTGGGCCTGCGCAAGCAGCGCTACAACAAGGAGCAGTTCCTGCAGGCCAACTTCCAGTTCGTAATTCGCTCGGGGGCCAAGGCCCAGGTGAATGGCTCGCCGGACGCGCTCATCGATTGGAACTACATTGAGCAGATCAACATCCAGACCACCGAGGAGCTGCAGTGCCCCATCTGTCTGTACCCGCCGGTGGCTGCCAAGCTCACCCGATGCGGCCACGCCTACTGCTGGCCCTGCCTGCTGCACTATCTCTCGCTGAGCGACAAGACCTGGCGCAAGTGTCCCATCTGCTACGATGCCATCCATGCCGGCGACCTCAAGAGCTGCACCATCGAGCAGCAGAGGGACCTGCAAGTGGGCGACACCATAACCTTTCAGCTAATGCGACGTCACAAGGGTTCCATGTACATCGAGAAGCATGGCCTTGCTGGAGCTGAGAGCGTTGAACGTTTCCCGCTTCTCTCGGCCGGCGAGGAGGCCAAGCGGTACTCCAAGTTCGTCATAGCCAAGAGAGCCGATGTGGCCGCCATTATCGAGAGGGAGCGTGTGGAACTGCTGGCCGAATCGGATGCGTCGTGCCCGGAGGATGTGTTTATTCAGCAGGCGCTGCTGATGCTCCAGGAGCGCCTCGAAAAGCTGGGACTCGAGAAGCCTGAGCCCAAGGAGGAGTTGGAGCTGGAGGAGATGGTTGCTTGCCAGGAAAACGAAGCCAAGATTGATATTGAGAGGCCGGACGATGCCTCCATCTCGTCGGGGGGCGAGGCATCAAGCAGCGCGAGCAGCAGCTCCACGAAGTTCTACTATTTCTACCAGTCCAACGACGGGCAGAACATCTACTTGCACCCCTTGAACGTGAAAATGCTGCAGGCCTGCTACGGCACCTTGGACCTGGGCCCGCTGCTGATCGAGGCGCAGATCGTGCAGAAGGAGCAGCACTCCATGGACGAGGAGCACAGGCGCAAGTTCACCTGTCTGGGCCACTTGCCCCTCACATGCCAGTTCTCTGTGGTGGAAGTCGAGCTGCATCCGCCCATTGTTTCCGGAGGAATACTTAAGCTGTTTAGAGGTGAGTCGTCTCTCTTCCCTTTCCCTTTGGACGTAATCCATGCAATGTTTTGTTTTACAGAGGATCTGCTGCATCGCAAGAAGGAACGCCAGCGACGGGATCGCGAGGAGCGCAAGCGTGAGCAGCACATTAACGAGATCAATGACCGCCAAATGGGCAAACTTATAGCCAGTGCAGCCAACCTTAACCTGAGCTCCGCCCACGAGTTTCCCACGGTGAGTCGCTCGCTAGTCTTTAGTTTGATTTAGATTTAGGTTAACGACTTGTCTGTTCCGCAGTTTGGCTTTGAGGAGGCCCTCCCCTCGCCCAGCGGCTCCTTGCCTGTGCCCATCAGACCCTCAGAGAGTGGCTCCCGCTACTCGAACGCCGCTCTGTCCAGTCCCAGTCCCAAGCAGGACATGTGGCCCACCATTGGCAGTGGCTCGCCAGGCAGTGCTGCAGGGTCCCTGGACTTCCAGGTGGGCGCCTGGGGTCGCTCGGCTCCACCGCCGGCACAGCGCGTTGCCTTGGCCCCACAGCAACCTAGCGACTACGAACAGCGGTCTGCTGTTGGCCATTGGGGACTCGGCGAGCTCTTGGTCGGCGCCTTGGATCAGAAGAAGCAGAAGGCGGGCGGCGGAGCTGCCCCCGCAGAGTCAAAGAAACAGAAGAGGGCCAAAGGCAAGAAGATGGTGCCGCTGTTTGCCACGGGCATGAACAGGGCTCCATGAAGCGGATCATCGGTCCATCGAGTTTACAAGATTTATTGTACTTTTGTTTGATGCGAATACTTCAACGTTATTTCAAATAACCACAGGAACACGTGACTTTTCCCTCATTGAAAGGCGGACTCGGGAAATCATTCACTAAACTATAATTTAATCCAACCTATATTCACATTTCGCATATATGCATAGCTATTTAAAAGGTAATCCAATAAAGGCAGCAAGCTAAAGAAAAGTGTCTGTGTTTCTGGAATGAAAATGTAAAGATTGGAGTCTTGATTTTGCCTACAACAACCAAACAGTTATACAACCAAATTTGTACTATTACTTTGCTGAAACTGCCAGTAAAAGCCATGATACAACTATTATTTCCGGAGCGGCACGGTTGGATCCAGTTCTATTGCAAAACAACGGCATCAGCCACAAGAATCGCCAGGTTTTTATCGTGATAAACCCCATTGAACTGAACCTGGAGAAACCTATACTAGCGGTGGGTAAAGGTTTTTGAATGCGATACAGGATAGTGGCAAATGAGACTCTCGGGCAGTTCGTGCTGGCCACCAAGTACACCACGAAGGCGGAGTGCTACGGTGATAGCTTTTTATATTTATCCAATTTTGAACAGAATAATGGAAATAACTTAAAATATAGGAAAACTTCAGAAAGTTGCTTATTCGATATTTGTTCAGATGAATGACTTTACAAAGAATATTACAAGTAATATTTTTGAAAGCTGGATTAATAAACGAAAAACTTCAATTTTGCACAGAATAATAGTTATATACAATACCAAAAAGTTACTTGATAGATAATTATCTACTAAATAGATATATATAATCAGTTATAATCAGATATAGTTATATATAATCAGACTCTCCACCGAATCCTGGCTACTTAACTTTACAAAGAATATTGGTAATAATTTTGAAAGCACGATCAATAAACGAAAAACTTCAGTATTGCACAGAATAATAGTAATAACTTCAAATATACAATTCCAAAAAGTAACTTGATAGATAAATGTCTAATAAATAGATATATATGTATAATCAAATGAATGAATCCGAGCTACTTAACTTTACAAAGAATATTAGTAATATTTTATAGAAAACCTGCAGAAAGTTACTTCGTAGTTAATAGTCGAGCTCTCCGTACGATATTGGGGTAGATGCGACCAATATCCGGCTGGCAAAGCTATCGTAAGAGTATTCAGGCAATGTGTTTAGAGAACTATCAAACGAAAGGCTTTCGGAGTTGAATACATCTGCCGCTTGCTCCCAAATGAACCCAGAGTCACTGCTGTTGGCCTTGCCAGGAGCTTGAATGTCTGGCTGGAGAGTGCCATTGCGCAAAGTCTCATCCGACTCGGACTGTGGTTGAGATTCCAACGGAGCTGGAGCTGGAGGCTCGGTTTCCGAATCCGAGAGCATTTCTGGAACAGATTCCGATTGTGAGCGTCCACTGAGCAATACATTTAGACCGTCAAGACCGTTTGACCTTGCCGCTCTTAGGCGCTGGCGGTGCCAACGATCTAGACGCACCAAGTTCGCCTTCTTAGTATCCAAAGCGGCTATATCCTTGTAAATCTCCCTCTCCAGCGCCGTATACGGTGCGACCATTCTCCTCCTATGCGCCTTTTCAAACATTCGGTTCACCCACTTCACCGGCTTGTTCTCCAGGCGCTTCTTAGCGTCAAACCGCTTCTTTGCGTCCCACACGACATTCAATCGGGTCATCTTCACCCGTACTTTGGTGCGCTCGCACAGCATCCGCAATTCATCCGGGGTGTATTCCCGCAGCATGTCCTCGACTGTGATTTTCTGTGCGTAAGTAGAGGAGTAAAATCAGTTGTGACTATCGCTCTAATTTATAAGTTGTAAGCTTGTAGCGTTAGGATGGCCAATAAGAATCCAAATCAAAACCTAATTAAAGAACAAAAAAAACAAGTTTTCTTACCGATTTGCGGTACAATGCCATCAATTCCTCTCTCTTAGGGTCGTCGGGCATTATTAAATCCTCCTCATCTTTGAGGAACTCAGCTTGGAAAGGTGTAAACCCCTTTCTGCACATTTCCACGGAGGGATTATACTTAATAATATAATAATTCTTAATAGAAACACGAATAAGAAAAGTATTTGCGTAGGTTTTCTTTAACGCGGCCAAGCCAACTGTCGATCAGCTGTGATTATCGATATGTGCAGGTGCAGGTAAGCCTAGAGGTGGATTTTGTTCTGAAACATGAACAAACATGTAAATAGTGTTGAAAACGATTGGAATATTTGTTTTGTTTTGTTTGTGTGCGATTAACGTTGTAGATCGTTCGCTCGCACACTCTTGGCTCCTTCCGTTATTTCTGACATTCAAATAACCCCTTGTAGCATCGGAAACTACACCACAAATCGAAGGGTGAAGAGGTTGGGTAGGGCCCATTGTTGTTTTGTTCTCGTAACCAATTACAAACAATTAATTTACATTCGCACTTAAAGGGATAAAAGAATGGAATTTGGAATGGCAGCAAGCCAAGTCCGCCGTCAATTGCTGCGTCTTTCGTACTCTAGGTCCTTCTCCTTCTCCGCCTCCGCTTCCTCTGCGTTGGCATGCAGAGAACGGTTCACAGGTGGGCTGCGCCAGTTCAAACCGCTCCGCTCCTGCTTCCCCGCCGTCCCGTACGACCCGTACTCGGCGGGCAGCTCCAAGTACTCATCATCAGACTCGCCATCGCCTTCTTTCCCATCTGAGTCGTCGCCGTTGACGGAGCCATTCGGACTGCCGGGTGGACTGAGGGCCTGGATGATCCTGCCCTTGGACTCGTTCCACAAGCTATTGAGTCTCTCCCTGCCGAAGAGCAGCAGGAAGGCGTCGATGAACTCGCGCGACTTCTCCTCCCACTTGGTGATGATGTCCACCTTGACCTTGCTCAGCTCCCGCTTGCCGCGCGACTTCAGCTCGTCCATCTTGTTTTGCAGCCGGAACTTCTTCTCGGACAGGAACGAGACGTTGAGCTCCTTGGCGGAGTAGCCTCTGGCCAGGTTGCG
>JAEIIH010035027.1:0-18859 GCA_018904745.1 Drosophila orosa | reverse complement strand
AATCTCTTCCACACCGAGCTCCTGACCCGTGCAATGCAATGATATCGCGTTCAGAGAGCGCTTAGAGAATGATTGCGTGTTGCGAAAAATTATGCGGTTTCCTGTGGAACCCATTTTCCTTTTTTTTTTTTCAAATTGTCAGATCTGTTCCCTAGAGATGGGATTTTGCTAGCGACCTATTGCGATTACAGGTGCCCGAAAATTACATTTTTAAAATGATTGAAATTATCCAACTCGCCTCCTATATTATCGCGTTTACTAAATAAAATGTATTTTAATTTAATTCGCATTAATTCTCTCTTAGTTTCATAGCTCTTTCAGAAAACAAAAACCATATAACATTAACATGCTTTTTACTCATTAATTTAATATAACTCAACGCGAACCGCACTTAAAATTTTTGATTGGATAATTAATTCTAGCGATAGTAAGCCCAAATTCGGTAGAGAACAAAGCCGAGCAGCAGCAAAACAATCAACGCCTGTCCCGCTCGATGCAGTCAGGACCGCAGATCCGTGAGGGGCACGTACATCACGCCCATCAGGCGCGTCATTTCAACCTTGCCGTTGGCGTCCTTGTCGTACTGTAGATACTTATTAACATTAGTTTCTAAATAAATAAGTAGTTGGCATGTGCCTACCTGTTGCATGTACTGGGAGCCGCCTTCGGGACCAACAGGCACTATGAGACGTCCGCCCTTGGCCAGTTGGTTTATTAGTTCGGTGGGCGTGTCCGGAGCAGCTGCTCCCACATGGATGGCATTGTAGGGAGCACTAGCCGGGTAACCCTTGCGTCCGTCGCCCTCAATGATCTCCAAATGTCCCGAGCTCAGCATGCCACGGTCATCCGCATTCAGGTTGGCCTTGCTCATTCGCACCAAATCCGCCTGGTGCTCGATGCCCACAATTCTGGTCTCGGCACTGTCGCCTTTCGCCTTGATGTAGCGATAAAAGCAGGCGGTCAGGTAACCCGATCCAGAGCCCACGTCTAGCACATGAGCGCCTGGCTTCAGGTGGTCGCGCAGATATTCCAGTGCAAAAGCATGCTGGTTAAGCAAATAAAAGGAGAAACTATTAGGCAGATAATTAAATGATAGAGATTAGAAATGCGTTAGAGGTTTAGATATGCGAATATGCGGATGTCTGCATCGTAGCAATTTAATAGAGACTCTGGGTCCCCTCTGTCCCTCTTTCGCTTTGTTCTGGCTGCTGTTCTGTGTAAGCCCTGCTTTCAGGTTACCATATGGGGTGCGCTGATGGTGACACCTCCTCCAATGGGCTGTGGAGCATCCATGTAGGGATTGCGGGCCGAGTAGTGCTTGCGGTCGGTCTCTGTCATTGCCTTGGCCACAGAATCGCTCGCTATAACGCCATAATCTTGGGGGGATTCGATTCTATAATTATCTTTTCTGCAGCGTCGCAGATTTCCGCAGCTTACCCCTCAACTGCCGGATGAGGTCCTCGTTGTTGGCCCCAACAGATCGCCACGCCATGCTAAAGGCGCGGACAAACAGGCCCAGCTTGAGAATTCCCAAAACAAATTCTTTTTTTCTTAACGTCTTGAGTTTGTTTTTGTTCGAACGATGCACCGTAGAGATGGGACAGCACCGATAAAAAGTGGGATGCATCGCTCGATATAAGCCTTTTAGGACAATCGATTGTTATAAACAATTTTGTACAAATATTTTTTAATGTTAATTTTTAAACTTTGTTTTTAATTTGTAGATTAATCACTCACTCCACATTCATATAAAACAACGCTCTATTTGTGCTCATCTGATGGATAGGACCCAGCACTAGTATCTGACTATTTGGTCGAGGGTGACAACCCTGCCCACGCTCCCCATAAGAACGGAGTACTAATACTTCTCCTGGTTTCTTCGTTGTAAACAAGATGTCCAATGTCGGAAAGATCCGCCTGAAGACCTTTGCGGAACTCTCGACAGCAGCCGTAAACGCGGAGGAAGGCCCACTGCCTGCAATCAGCGAAGACAAAACTCCAGAGAAAAAAAACGCGGGAAAAATACGACGTGCGGCAACCACGGCAAGCAAATGCAAAGTAAACGGGGAATCAAATGATGGTGTGGTCCTTCCCAAAACCGCCATCAAGCGCTCGTCCAAGAAGACGCCGCTACCGGGCCAGATGCTCATTGACTCCTTCTTTAAGAGCTCTGCCAAGAATTACAAGGTGGAAATGGCGCCGCTGTCGACTGCGAAGGCGGAGGTTAAACCTGTTGCCAAGCGAAAGGGAGCTGCCAAGGGACGCAAGCGCCTTTTCGACGAGTCCACCACCACATCCAGTGCGTCCACGGATACGTGCGATCGGAAGCCGCCGGAAAAGCGAGTGCAGCCCGGACGAAAGGCGAAGGGCAAGGAGAACGCAATCCTGGACGACATGGATGTCATTGATCTCTGCTCTGAGGACGAGAGCGAGAAGACCATCGAAAAGGAACCCTCCCCGAAAGTCGAAGTCGTCCGCAGTCCAGCAAGGGTGGCGATGCCGGCAGAAACTACTCCCGATCGAACGAAACCCACAATCGCGCTAAAAACCTCTCCAATGGTTGCGATTCCAACAACCTATTTTAGCAGCCCAGCAAGAGCTACAATCCCAGCACAGAAGAGCCCATTGGTCTTCAGCGAAAGCTCAGCCAACACGTCAACTCTTCCAATACCCAGGCAGAGTCCCACTTCAAGTTCTAGCTCCACCTCCACAACTGGTCGCAGGCAAAGGAAGCCGAAACCCTGCCCGCCATACAAAATCGTAGAAGGCACTACGTTCTGCGTGGATGGCTTTCAGTTTGGCGATTTAGATGGCGTCACCCATTACTTTCTCAGCCACTACCATGCGGACCACTACATCGGTCTGACCAAATCGTTTTCGCATCCACTCTACATGAGTCCCATCACTGCGCGCCTCGTTCGAACATTCATCAAGCTCGACGAGATGTACATCAAGGAGATTGATGTAGACCAAACACTGCTGGTGAACGGTGTGGAAGTGACCGCCATAGAAGCTAACCAGTGAGTAGGAGGACTCGACGTGCGTTTTTTGTTAAGGTCTATCATGGTTTCCCATTGCATTTCTAGCTGTCCAGGCGCCATAATGTTCTTCTTTAAACTGAGCTCCGGCCAGTGTATTCTGCACACTGGCGACTTTCGCGCGAATGCCGACATGGAATCCCTGCCGATATTCTGGAACCACATTAACATCGATCTGCTCTACCTGGACACGACGTATATGAACAAAAATTACGACTTTTGCCACCAGACGAAAAGCGTCGATCGCACCGTGGAGTTGGTGCGCGCATTTATGGAAAAGAATCCGAGCAAGCGAATCCTTATTGTCTGCGGGGCCTACGTCATTGGCAAGGAGAAGATCTGGCTGGCTCTGGCCGAGGAGTTTTGCCTGAACGTCTGGACGGAACCACATCGCAGCGCGGCGATCAGCTGCTTGCACTGGCCCCAGCTGCAGTTCATGCTAACTGATGATCCCCGTGCAGCCAATCTGCATGTTATTGGCATGGGGAAAGTCAGCTACCCGGTAGGATTAGGATTCGCAATTATAGGACCTATATTCACATTATTATTACATTTACAGAGCCTGGTCGAGTACTTTAAGCCCTTCGAAGACCAATACGACATGCTGCTGGCCATTCGGCCCAGCGGCTGGGAGAAGAACAGCAAGCCGTCGTATGGAAAGCGAATCAGTACCATTGGCATTGAGTACTCGGAACACTCCAGTTACAAGGAACTCGAGCGATTCGTTCGCTTCATTAAGCCCAAGCGTGTAATCAGCACAGTTCCCTTGGGTCGCGATCTCTTTATCACCGGCGAAGTGCCCACGAAGTGGTATCAATATGAAGGCCCTGCCTCCATGCTGAGCACTGGCTATCAGCCATCCATATCCACTTTTCTAACGACACCAAGTCGACGCACAGTTGTTCCACCTGTGACATCCAAGAATGAAATGATCTTGAGTCCAGTGGAGGCGGTGGAGAAGGCTCTGCCAACAGATTGTATAACCATTTCGTATAGCGGCTCGGAGTCCGAAATAGTCGTTAAAAACGAGGCTACGCCGCCAGCAGAAGCAGAGACAACAATCGATGCCAACGATGAGACTCTGCAGCCGCAAGAAACGTCTTTATTGCTGGAGATAGACATCAAAAGTGAAGGCCTGGAAGCACACTCTGAGTCCATCCCAACAGAAGCAGTGCCTTGTGATCCTGGGGAAGCCAAGAACAGTGAGGATCCATGGGAAAACAAAGAGAGCCCCAAAGCGGCTGTCTTGGCTAGTAGACTGACCTCCGATGCCTCGGACGATTGGCTCTCATACCTATAGCGATCGCCTTTAGATATTTAAACGTTTTAAGCTGCGAGCAGCTTTATGTTAAAATATTTGTTAATTACGTAATAAGCTCAGGAAAGAATTCGTTTTGTTGATTGAATGTTAGTGTAAGAAAGGCCTTTTGATTTACATAAACGTACACTTGAATATATACTATTATATATGTATTTTTAACTTTATATTTTATATATTTGCATATGGTGGGGCTGCCTTTCACGGGTGCAGGATGCTCCGCATACTCTAAAATAAATTAAATTATAGTTTATATAAGGAAACCAACTTAATGTACAATATTAATGCGAATAACAATGGACACCCGCCCCGAGTGCTAACGAATGTATGTATGTATGAATTTTGATTACTTCACTGATATGCTTTATGTATAATTTATAATAATAATATTGTAAGTGATGAACAAAAGTAAAGCGCTTGAGCGTGAGTTTCTGGAATGGCCCTTCTCGACTTTGCCTTATTTTCTGCGCAAACACTACACAAATTGACTATACAGACACTTGACAAAACAAATTATATTCTCTACATATGCACAAACATGGTGAGGGAAAGCAAAACTATAAAACGAACGAGATAACACATAAGAAAAATAGTGTTACTTGTGGAGACATTATGCTAATTTTGGCCTGAAAGACAACTAACAGATTCATCAAAATACATCTTCTGGCTCCTTCTAATCACCGCTTAAAGCCAAACTAGACGTTAACGAAGCGCGTAGACACGATGGATGATGAGGCGGCCGGACCGGAATGCCCGATTTGGTTTGTTTTGGTGGGGATAGCAGGGAGCAGCTCTCTCCGTGGTCATTTAGCTGTGAACGAATCAAGTTTAAGCGCATTAATCTATACGTTGGATCGTGTCTCTTACCACCAGGAGAAGAAGGGGCTTTTGTTCTGGAAGCGCTGCGTAAACGAAAAGAAGCGACTTCCGCTGGATCTGTGGAAAGGGAAAAATATAATGGATGCAAGTAACTTGTTAGGTAGACTCTACTTACCGCTCTACAATCACAGCCGGCATCTGAACAAGCTGCACCGGCGACTTGCCGTCCCTCAGTGCCTGCGTTAGGTTCAGGATCTGGCCCCGCATCACAGACATCTGTCGCTCGAACAGGCGCTTGTCGAAGCCACGATCCTGCTGGAATAGGTACAGCAGCTCGGTGCAGATCTCCTCCACAAAGTTCATGTCGGACAGTTGGGGCAGCACATGTTTCTTGATCTCTTCGCTAAATGGGATCTTGGCCTGTGGCAGCCAGGCCCAGTGGTAGGGATAGGCTCGCCACGAGTCCGGATGCTTGAAGGGAAAGGCGAGCCCGTTGTCAATGGCAGCGATCCGTATGTGGGCCTCATTCACCACGTTCCAACTTTGATCCGACGACGAGGAGGACTTTCGCTCGTCCTCGCTGCTGGTGATCTCCGACCCTCGTTTGGGAACTGATCCGCTCGCAGCCTGGTTGTCGTGACGATCAGGACTGTTTTTCTTGTCATTCAGATCCACTATGGGCTGCCCCCCAGGAAATGTGGGGCGCACAATCCCCCGCATTGACTTGCCGCCATTGCCGCCCACTTGGCCCGATACCTTTGGCGCTATGTATTTGATCAGCCAATTGTCGTTCCCTCGGTCCGTGTTGCGAATGATATAATCGAGGACGACGAGGCGTTCGAACTGAAATTGAAAGGACTTGGCTACCGATTCCGTTAAGGGTTCGCTGTCAAAACGTCTCAGCCAGTAGTCCGCATCCTTGTAGCCCTCAACGAACATCTGGAAGGAGCCAGTCTAGATGGAAATGAGAGGAGAGTTATCTCTAAGTTGCTGCTGATTATTGTAAAGTAAACAGGCTTGCCTTGAGGGGAAGGCTCATCCGGTTGAAGTGAGCCGACGGGTAGTGCTCCTTGATGCGTTTCTTCAGCTTGGCTTTCTGGCGATCGATGCGGGCATAGTAAAAGCTCTCGGCGACCAGCCTGACCACCCGTGTTTTTGGCACCACATTCAGATTGAGCTTGCGATCCACTAAGCTTGCTCCGGCCTCCGACAGGTAGCTACAAAATCGGCATTTAATTTAAGATATATACATATTAATGGGAGTTTTGTATGCGGAGATATGGCAATCTTACCCCTGGTTGGGAATCAGGCAGGCACGCCCAAAACAACAGGGACAGCACAGTTTGTGCATCCACTTGGTCCACTTGGGATTCAGTCTGCCATAGGGCTCCTCGTCCTTTGGCTTAAACACCGCTAGGCATTGCTAGAAGAGGAGAACATACGTCCTATTAAGTTGCTGTCTTCAACAAGTCTGACACGACGTTCTACAATAATGCTAGACTGTTTCAGGTGCAAACCAAAAGTCCTGCAAAGTTGACTCAATTGCAGGACTTCCCCGATTGCCTGAGTTATTCATATATGCGCGGATTAGTAATAAAGCTAATGACGCTCCAAGGCAGAACTTAAACCCCGAACGCCTACCATTGCGCAAACAAGGTAGTCTACGATTTCAGATACTTACATGGGCGGTATCCTTGACGAAATAGGAACCACTGCTACCCTGGTAGATGCGCTCGGGCAGCACACCGCTCTCGATGGCACTCTCGGCCTTTGCCACCATCTCCGAGAAAAGCGGATCATCTGCAAATACAGAATTTGACTTTTAAAGACAAACGTAAATAATATGCCCCGAGTTACTGATAAAGTTGGTGCGCAGGAAAAAAATGCGCATGATTCCAGCAACGTCAGTAAACAGACTGCCGGCGGTTTTTCATTCCAATTGAACCAATTTCGCTTTGGAATTATATTTTTAATAATTTATTAATACACCTGCGCAGAGAGGGAGTCTGCCGGGCCGAGTCTCCTTAATGAGTCGCCGGCACTGGCGGCTTGTCAGCTGTCGTATAAAAATAACTACGTATAACGAACGCGGCTGTAAGACGGTGAAATGACAGCGATAAAGTTCAAGTCCCACCCTCCATTTGACAGAAAAGAATGTGCAAAAGACCAATTACTATACAACTGCAACTAAAAATCCTACGAACTCCTAGTGTTGTTTTAAGTATAAACTATATATTGGAATAACTTAACTTGAATTATACAAAGAGGAAAAGAAATTCCTGAAGGACTCGCAAAGCCACAAAAGGTTTAAAAATACAAAACACACACATGTTGATGGGTAAGACTTTCGGTTTTTATGTCTTAAAGATCGATTCTTGTCTGCCTTATTTAACTAAAAAGTTTAATTTATCTTTGCTTTGCTCCTAGCCCTTCAGATGAACTAAAACTTAAAGGGAAATCGCTTGTATGCTACCTATAAAGTCAAAATTCTCGTTGAACTCTCCCTGAGTGCCCTGACAAATGGTAAACACTTCCTGGATGATAAAGTTCTCGCGACTGCAGCTCGACAAGCGCGACATGGTGGGGACACAATTGAATTAAATGCTTTGCCTGGTTGGAAAAGGTTGAAAAGGTACATTGAGTGTCTGTGGCAGAAGCAGGTCGCAATTAGCATGGCAAATGCGTTTTGATAAGGGTCCGCGGGTAATAGCACTCACAGAAGTTCCTCAGCGGGCAGTTGGCGCACTGGCAGCGTGGCATCGTAATTTTGCAAGTAACTGTGTCATCGGAGTCCCGGGCCATCGACTGTGAGTTGAATATGATCTGAGGTATTTCCGCATCGGACTCGGCCTCGAGATAGTTCTTCTCCGCAGCCTGACACAGTTCCTCGCAACAGCAGCAGGCGTAGGGCGCGTATTCGGAGTCAACCGACAAAAGGTTACTCTCCACCTTCTTGTCGCTCGTCGTTGGTTTCTCCTCATGGTCATCTAAATTCAAATCTTTTAGAGCTGCAGTCGGCTCCGGGGGTGGAGCGTTCTCAGCGCTAGCTCTCGTGGCCATGTCGCTATGTCCAGTCGGCCCAAGTTGCCAGCAGAACAACTTCCATTTTCGAGCGCTTTGGCTTGCAATTGCAATCGGAGTTCAATTTACAGTGCACTAACCAAATGCACCAACATTTACAACGAATTTGTCTTTGTATAGGACCGGAATGACAGTTGAGTTTGGTGAAGTCTTATGTGGTAGTAAAATATATATGAATAAATTTTGACAAATGCGCCAAAGTTGATAGAAATCGTTATTAAACGTATCAGCCCGAAGTTCTTATTAAATACTTTTTAAATATGTACGCCCATTAGGTAACTATACTAAATAGAAATGCAATTTAAATGGAGTGGTTGAGGTCTTACTCATCACCTGATGAAATAGCAGCTTAGTCACACAAATCATCAAGCGTCCATAGAGAGCGTGACGTCCAAGGTACACATTTTGTTCTGTGCTGATTTTATTATCCACTGGTAATACTAATTCTACACAGTAATACCGACGATCTGTCTCATTTTAGTAAAATATACAGTTTTCTTCAAAAGGGGCTTACCTACAGTGGATCGCAGCTTATTTCGCTTAGTCAAAAAAAATTTTAATCAGCGAAGGGCACGAGATGTAACGGTTTTAGCAGCAGCTCGGCCAGTTGCTTCCGAAAAAGATAACGGTTTGAGCAGCGTGAGCAAATTGAGCCCCGGCGTGCCCTTCGCTGGTTTTAATCGTCACTGCCGCTTTTACCATTGAATATATCCAAAAAATGTAAATGCAGTATATTAAATAGGAATTTCTAAATTTTAAATGACAAAAAATTATTTTCCTAAATTTTAAGACCAAACAGTAATATTAAAAAATTAAATTTATGAACTGTTTTCGTGCAGATAATTGAAATTCATGAATTTTGGAATTTTGTTCTTAAAATGTTAATTTTTTTCTTGTTTAAATTCGTGAATTTATTAATTTTGGTCTTAAAATTTTGTGTTTTTTCCTTTTTTAAATTTATGAATTTTGCTAGTAAAATGTTGATTTTTCTTTCTTTTTTAAATTCATGAATTTATGAATTTTGGTCTTCAAATGTTGATTTTACTTTCTTTTACGACATTGGTATTACCAGTTTAAGTTTTATTTATTACTTTCTTGTCTAGATCACAAATAAATATATATGGGGAAATAAGTAAAATGGCTTTGCGAATATCTATTAAAATACAATAATTAGTTCACAATCACTTTAAAACAAAATAAAATCAGCGCTAAATTGAAAAAAGAGTAACTTTAATTCTACGATATCTAAAACACATAATTGAATGGCTTGTCCGTGAAGATCTGGCTAAGGAAAAGGGTCAAAGTGCATCAAATACGGTTTTTAAAGAACATGAACATGTATAAATGTATGTATGTATATTTCCTATATGACGACGTTCGTCAGCAAATCGATTTGTTCGACGCCTGCAATTAATCTAAACGATAAATAATAACATGGTACATGGTACTGTTCAGGAATTTATTGTGCTGCAATGCGCAAAATCAGGGTTACCTTGATTATTCAGTAGGCTTTCTTTTGGGCAAGAACTAGTATCGCTGCCTTATGCGGTTTGCAAAAACATAACACACATGACGATGCAGGACATTGACCAAACTTTGTGGGGATTCGATAAACAATAGAGAACTGGAAATACACAATACCCGATTCTTAAATACTATAACTATGTGTTGTTCAAATATGTGGATATTCACTATCTTTAAAAACGTGTCTTTTAACGAGTTTTAGCATGCTTATTCTTCTGGCTGCTTGTATCGCTTAAAGAGTGCCCTAGCTTTTAGTAACAATACTGCCTTAAACAAACGGTATCACTCATTCCAAACTATGTAGCTCAACGAACATTCAAAGTATGTGGGCCGTAAAATAAAAGAGATAAGCGAGCCGCATGAGCAAAGCCGCGACTTAACCTAAGGCAAACAGAGAAGCGATAGTGGAGTCATTTTCTGTACCCGTTGCAATAAACCGAAAAGAGGGGGGAGCCCAGAGATTGAAGCCCCACAGCTGACCGACCACTTGTAGGACTTCGGGTTGTCCCCGACTGATGTGTACACTCACCGCCAAATGTGTTTGATACGAGGCCCACATGATCGTGACCGCGTCCCAGGCCGCCGAGCAGATCGCTAAAGCGACTTCCGTGGCTGGCACTGCCGCCTCCGAGGAGCGGCTGCGACTCCCGGTTGTCGCTACCGGCGTCCGTGGACATGCCCTCAAAGTCGATTTCTGGCACCAGGCAAATATCGTCGGCCTCGTCGTGCGGGTGACGGGCGAGGGCAATGTGCGTTGAGGATTTTAGCGGGGATGATGACGCTGTCGATACAGATGTTGACGCCTTCGCGGGTGCGATGTGACTAATCACCTGCGGCGTCAGCTGCTGCTGCTGATGCTGTGCGCTGTCGTTACTAATCTCTTCGGCGCGACCTTTTGGTTTTCCATTGCGCAGGTTTAAGCTTCTCTTCAACAGTACTTCTTCTTCGCCGTCCTCATCGTCGCCATCGTCGGTATTGTGGTCTTCGTGCCAGCTTGCAAACTGATCCAGCTGCGGTGTCTGGTGTGCGGCATCGCCCCCGGCGCTCTCATCACTGGCCAAACGACCGTTCGTGTGGTTGTTGGCCCCTTCTCCCGCTTCCTCCTCCTCTTCTTCATCGTCGTCGTCGTCATCCACCGACAAGAGCATAGGCTCTCGCTCCCTTTTCCCTCTCTTTCTGGGCTTGCGTTTTCCTATGCCAATGGTGTTGATCTGGGAAAGAAGACACCCCATATTAATAATGTCTAATGGAGTTCAAGGAGCGCAGAGCTCACTCACCTCGACTTTGGTGGTCAACTTGTTTACTGTAGGCTCGAAGCCATTGAGGAGCGGAGCCAGCTGGCTAGACGACGGCGGCGGCGGCTGGTCCTTGACAAAGTCACCTATCAGGTCCACCTCATCCTCGAGCTGCAGCAGCGGGGGATCAGCCTGATCCCGAGCGCCACTCATGGCCGAGTTGGAGGGCAGGCACGTGTGTGGAGTGAGGGATTGGGGAGTGGTGACGATGATGGGTCGTTCTCGTCGCAGACACACAACAACAAAGACCCGCGCTGCGCTGTTGTGGCGGCTGCTGCTCCTTCGTCGCTTCTATATGTCACTTTTCGGGCGTCGCTTGTTATCTGTTATCTACTGTTTCGCTCCTCCTTCATCGCTCGCATGTTCCCGAACAATACGCCTCTATTATTCAAGCTGAAATTTGATTATATTACTTGTTAATTGTCTCACTTTGGCTTTTGTATTTCGTTTGGCAATTATCGATTTTTGGTCGAATGCCTTTGCTCTCATGCCCG
Source organism: Drosophila orosa (assembly GCA_018904745.1). Classification (NCBI taxonomy): domain Eukaryota; kingdom Metazoa; phylum Arthropoda; class Insecta; order Diptera; family Drosophilidae; genus Drosophila; species Drosophila orosa. The sequence goes on along the minus strand of JAEIIH010035027.1, from coordinate 7,290 downwards.
AGTTCAATATTTGTCGGTAAATCGATTATAACGAAGAGTTCTGGGGAGTTCGAAAAGTCTTGAAAAGAGATCTCACCATGCACTATGCGGGAAAAGCAAGCGAATTACGCGTTCGATTTTAATTTTTGCCAAGAACACGAAGCGAAAAATGGTTGGCAGGCCAAAACAGCTGACGAGTAGAATCAGCGGCGCTAACCACTCGTTGTTCTTTTCTTGCCTAACAAGTGGCAGCGCCAACATTAACCCACTATCACCGAAATGATAAGAGATAGTGTTTAATTGTTAATATTCAATTTTCTTGCTCAAAAGTACTGTTTTTATTTTCATATAATTAAGACATTGGGTATCATTATTCTTTGATGAGAATACTTGACGGTTTGGGAATTCTACGTTATTCCTAGTATGTTTATTAGTTTCTAGTTTAACAGAGGACTCTGTCGCAGCTTGGCGATCCAGTCCAGGACATCACACAGTTGCCGTTGCAGATTTGTGCTCTCCGCCACCAGCTCGACGCAATCCTTGAACTTGGACATCGCATTTCGTAAGCTCATGGGTGGAAGAACCCTGTAAAATTGGTGGAATTATTGCATTGACCCATTTAACCATTATCAGAGCTTACGAGAACCAGTGCAGGGGCTCCACGTAGCCATTGGACTTGTCAACAGCCTGACGTTTAATGCTGATCCCCGTACCATCTTCAGAGTCGACAACTCGACACAGGGCGTTAAACTCGGCACTGTTCTCCGTGGGAATCTGGGCCGTGGACACGGAGTTACTGCCTCCGTGCTGGAATCGCGTGCGGGCCAATAGGATGGCCCCGCTGGCGTTCGCTCTCTCCAGATTAATGCGACTCTGGGTGTGCTCCTCGATTAGGTGGAACATGTCCAGGTATAAAGCATCCAGTAGCTGCCCGGCTTCCTCTTTTCCGCTCTTAGTCGACACCATTCTTGTTTATCAAACAGATTTTAATTTCTTATTTACTATTGCACCGACCCAGAATTTTCAATCATATGATTCTATAACAGCCCTGTCCTGAAGGCTGACTACTGCGACAAGTTGGCAGCTCCAACGATAACAAAAAACTATCGGAGAGTTTATTCAAAAATTCAGTTACATTTTTTAATTTTTAACAATTTTAAACTTTAAATATATATAACCTTCGCGAAATTAAACATTTGTGTTTTTGCTGAAGAAATGTTTGAACCAGAATCAGCTGTGAGCTTGTGACTAATGGTATGTTTGTCGTTCCGCTCCTTTGGTCACACCAATCAACCGACCCGCAGTGCTCCAACTTTCCGAAAGATGTGTAATTTTGTCGCGCGATTAATATGCAATGAGCTTGTCGCCGCCACGAGCATGATTAATTAACAGGTAAACCTGTTACACCGTCACAAGCTGAAAACTGTCGTGAAATTTGCCTAACTAAAAGGGCAAACAGCTGTTGATGTTTTCTATTGAGCGAGCGGGGCAGAGGCATGGGCGGTCGGAGAGGGGTTCGTTCGCTGTTTGTTTTACGATGCTGTCGCGAGATTAGAGAAAGTTTATAAAAAGCCCTCCGCAATTAGCATTTGGCAGCAGTCGGAGCAGCAGTAAAGTGCCAAGCAGCGCGACGTCGAGAGCAGCAAGTGCATGCCCCAAGCCCCAGTCGGTCCCGGTCGAGTGCAAACAGTTCCAAAGTCAAGCCCGAACATCCCAGGCGATCTGGCGACGATAATGCCAGATAGCTACGCGGGGGATTTACGTAGCCGTCGAAACGGCAATATCGCACTTATTGCCGAGGAACAGGTGCGCCAGCTAGCCAATATTGTTTCTGACGCCGACATACTAAAGCCCCAATGTGTTTGCCAAAGGCTCCCCCCTCCCAGACACTGCGTCCATAAATCATACGTAACCACGTTTTGATGACAAACATTGAGGCGGAGCGTGTTTTGGAGGGTGTATCTAATCGCGGAAATCGGACGGAATTCACTATGCCCACTCTATTGCCTTACGCTGGGATTTAAGGCTAGTCGTTCGTTAAATGCTCTACAGCGGCCACGAATATTAAGCTCTTGGGCAACGTGTTCCTATCTTAAGGAATTCCCTTTCCTAAAATAATCTAAATTTTTAAAAACTTCCTAGGATTTGCCTTTATTTTACAAAATACCAAGACTTATCTCCTTGTCGCTGATTGATTAGAACGACTTGAGGTGACTAAGACAAGAGTAAGAGTATTTTGTTCCCAAAAGAACAAAAGATATGCGTTATCATTTCAATCCTTAACATAACTAAACCCCTTTCCAATGTATATTTGCCCAAGAAGTGCAACGAATAATGACGCAGCTACTTGCCTATCTTTTAAATAATTCAGGCGACAAGCTGTAACAGACGTAGTCAGACAACCGGCGACAATACCCAGCGGAATATCAACATGTCGGCAGGCAAGGAAGGTCAAGAATCCACGACCAGCAAGCGCACCCTCAGCGAGAGTTCCGCCGAGGACGTTGGGCACACAGCGACGCAGAGCATCGGCGAAGGAATGTGGCGCAACGAGCTCTCCATGAATGCAGACAGTAGCTCCGCACAGCCGGAGAAGCAGAGGGAGCGGAGTCCTAGTCCTGGCCGCGCTAACCGGAGGCTCAGCGATGCAGTGGATGTGGTGCTCCGCATAGTCCTTGTCCTGATCTTCTTGTGAGTTTAAGAAGTTCACCTCTCTCATTCCATGACTCATCTTAACCATCTGCAGTAAGCTGGAGACGATGACGGCATTCAGGCGGGAAATTCATCAGGAGGAACTCTGGCTGTACAAGAATCCCAGGAGACCGGACATTGTCAAGGGTGGGGAGCTGCTCTTCTGGGTGATTGTAGCCCCGTTTCTGGTCACCCTCGCCTTCTATGGGTTCACCAAGGACAAGCGGGACTTCCGAGCCGCCAGCTGGGCCTGGACTCTGGCCCTGTGCTTGAATGGCATACCGACGAGCATCCTGAAAATAACTGTGGGTCGTCCCAGGCCAGACTACTTCTACCGCTGCTTTCCCGACGGTCTGATGGTCCTGAACACCACATCGACCGGGCTGGACTCATCTATCCTGGACTTTAACTGCACTGGCATTGCGGGAGACATAAACGAAGGGCGCAAGAGCTTCCCCAGCGGCCATTCGTCGTGTAAGTTGGTCGTGAATCTGTTTAGAGTTCCCAGCTAATAATTCACTGCTTTCAGTCGCCTTTGCCAGCTTCGGTTTCATCGCCTATTATATTGGCGCCAAGTTGCACGCCTTTGATGCCCGAGGACGCGGGCACACGTGGCGCCTGTGCATTTCTGTGATTCCCCTGCTGATCGCACTGCTAGTGGCAGTTAGTCGAACGTGCGACTATCATCACCACTGGCAGGATGTTACCTTTGGGGGTTTGCTTGGCCTGTTTGTGGGCTACGCCTGCTACAGGCAGTACTATCCCTCCATTTTTGGGCTCGAAGCCGGCACACCGCTGAACCGGTGGCGCCGGAGAGAGGGAGTCCAGTACCGAAGGCTAGCAGGGAACGAGGAGGACAAGGACCAGGACACCGACACGGTGCGACGGCCTCTGCTCGGGGGCAAGGAATCATCCAAATGGTACTAAAAGCTTTACGTATTACATAGTCAATTACCGCTTTCCCGTCTAGGCTCTAGCTCCTCTTAACTTATCAAGCCATCAAGCTGGTGAAGCTTCCAGTTTACATTTGTTGTACCTCGTAACGGGTAGGGTTAGGTGTTAGTCTCTTCAATAAAAAGCTGTCAGCACATCGATTGCTAAATGTAAATTTATTGCTCATCTTTGGCAGCAACGTCGAAAACAAATTTGCTACTTTAAAGTGACCGAAACTAGCCTAAAAATTAAAAGGGGACGCGGCGCAGGCACAGGCTGATTCAGTTCATAGAGTTGAACGCCTGCAGGAGCACCTGCTTCTCGCGCTCCTTCTTCTTCACCACATCCAGGCTGCGTTGCCGCCAGGTGCTCTTGCGCAGCTTAATGGGTCGACTGCCCACGTAGCGGCCGTCCATCTCCTTCATGGCACGAATAAAGTCCGCCGGCTCCCGGAAGCTGACAAATCCGAATCCCTTACTCTTGCCGGTACGCTTGTCGCGCACAACACGCGCCCGCTGGAACGAGGGGAACTTGTTGAAGGTGCGGGTGAGCACCTCGTCGTTGACATCGTTGCCCAGGTCGCCGCAGAAAATGCGGAAATCATCGTCGGGCCAATCGGCCAGCGAGGAGTCCTCCCACACACTGCCGCCAGCGATCCGAACCGTCTTTCGGTCCTTCTTCTTGCGCTCCGTTGTCTGGAATGACTGCAGCGCCGAAGAGGCGCGCGCCGCCTTGATGGCCTCCTCGGCAATGGGATTCGGGCCGGACTTCTCTGCCTTGAGCTTCTTCAGCTTTTGTGTCACGTCGAAGGACACGGCGTTGATGTCGATGGAGGGTGCGGCGGCGACGGTGGGCACATGAACGGACTGCCGGCATTGGTACAGCTTGGGGGCGCTGCTCAGGACCACGGGCGTGGCGGACATTGGCTTGCTGTGATTCGATGAGGATGAACCACTGCCGTTGCCCGTGGGCACGAAGGTGGACATGAATGTGGGCGGCGGCGGGATCGGAGGCGGTGGCACTGTTAAGCGCGAGCCTCCTCCACTTCCAGTCGGGTGGTGTTGTTGTAGCTTTTGCTGCACATTGCTGTAGGTGTTGGCGGCGATGATGGGCCGGACTTGGTTGGGCACGAAAAGGTTGCGGGCGGGCGGTTTGGAAATCTCTGCCTCGAAACGGGACAACTCGTCCTCGATGTTGCGGCGTTTCGAGCCCATTCCGAGGGTAGAACCGGTATGTTACGCTTCAAAAATTCACAAATTAAACAAAATTTTCACGAAAAACGCTGTTAACAGCTGCTTGGCTAGAGGTGAGACGATGAGTGTGGCCGAATTATCGATTGCTATTATCAGTAATCGATAATATCGATAGTGCATCATTGGCGTTTTTCCAGCTCTAGCAAGTCGCTGTTTTCAACGATCTAATACATAATAATTAAATTAAAAGTCGTTGGAAAACCCCCCTCCTAGCTGTGATAGCAACAAGTATCCCGAGCAAGTGTCGTGCAGCAATAAGCAATAATCCCCTTGAGTACACACACGGTCACGGCGCACAGGCACGGCCCCCACACCCACACAGGCACACAAACGAAAGTCGCAGAGACAACAATTCGAGAAACGAATTGTGGAAAAGCCCCGAAAACCAGGGTTATCTCTCAGCCTAATTGAAAGCCCCAGAATCCCCGAAGATGCCACCAAAGGAGCGCAACATTGCCGTCATGGGCTACCGATCAGTGGGTGAGTTAAGCGACAAAATCAAAGCCCATACACATACAGTACGTACCATACCTCACCCACTCCATCAGTCAGTCAGCACCTTGTGTTGTTGTTGCTGCTGCTGTTGCTGGCGCTTATAATTGCGTAGTATTTTGACAACAGCAACAACAACGAATTCTGCGAACTGCGAACTGCGAACAATTCCATATAACAATAACAATTGCGCCTTCGCCTTCACCTGCAGGCAAATCGTCACTCAGCATACAGTTCGTGGAAGGGCAGTTTGTCGACTCCTATGACCCCACCATCGAGAACAGTGAGTACATCAACGCAACTACTGCAGATTCGATACAAGCTGGCTGTGTTTTCCTTTCACAGCATTCAGCACGCACACAAAGGTCAACTCGCAGGAGTACACGGTAAAGCTCATCGACACGGCCGGCCAGGACGAGTACAGCATATTCCCGGTGCAATACAGCATGGATTTCCACGGCTACGTGCTGGTCTACTCGATAACCAGCCAAAAGTCCTTCGAGGTGGTCAAAATCATTTACGAGAAGCTATTGGATGTGATGGGCAAGAAATAGTATGTCTCTCAAGGCGTCTTAATTGAAGTTTGGGCTTAATTTGATCCCCTTCCCCTGCAGTGTACCTGTGGTGCTGGTGGGCAACAAAACCGACTTGCACCAGGAACGCACCGTTTCGACGGACGAGGGCAAGAAGTTAGCCGAGTCGTGGCGAGCAGCGTTTCTTGAAACTTCCGCCAAACAAAACGAGGCAAGTCCTAGCAGCTCAGCTAGTAATTAAGTATAAGTAATAAGTAATACCTTGTGTTTCCTATCGCCTGCAGTCTGTGGGTGATATTTTCCAGCAGCTACTCATCCTGATCGAGAACGAGAACGGCAGCCCCCAGGAAAAGAGCAGCTGCGTTATATCGTAAGGCTGTGGTGGTAGTTGAAACTTCGGCACTAGGAACTGTTGGGGGATTGTGGCGAATCGCGATGGCAATACGAAAATCGATTATCTCTTATCTACACAGTTTGGCGGCCCAGCGTTTGTCGACCGGGGCAGGCCATGCCCCTTGTGCGCAGCAGGAAAATCTACAAAACCTAATAGCTTTAAGTCCACATACAGAAAATAACCAACATCAACTGATTCAGATGCGTTCGCAATTGCTGCCCAGCAGGTTTTGTGGTTCGCTTGTAGCGCTACACAACAGGTTTAAGTTAGTACACTTTTTCACAATAACATTTCAGTTACAAAGTTCATTTATACAGATTCTAATATTTTGTTTATAGTTTCAATTTAAATATAATTTTTCCAAGTAATAATATGCATCGTGTTTGTGGCACTGGACAAGGAAAAGGAAGGGAATTTGACTGGGAAAATAACACAACAAGAGAGTTTTGGAGACTCATAAAAGTCAACATTCATTTATTAATATAAATAAGAGGAGCTGAGGCCTAATCCTTTAACTAGTCTTTGATTACAGGTAAGATAACAATAATACAATCATTAAAAGTTAATAGAATGGTTTTTATTTTAAGGTGAACTGAAATTCTGCATTGCAGTCCTAATATTTAATAAATTACGGGTTTAATTTTATAATTATGGGTAATAGGAACCAGAGAACTGCAAGTGTACACCGGCACTTAAGGTGCACCGGGTAAATATAGGGTGATTTTGACACCCTGGTGTTTTTTACTACCGGACAACTTTGTATAAGTGTCACCCAGACAATAATGTATAGGTGTATGCGTTACCAAGCAACAATATAGGGCAGGTACTTTTTTTGAACAAGTATGTTTGTGAGTGTTGCTAGAAAGTTGGGTTAAAAGAATAACACATAAGGAAAGACGTAAATTGTATTGAGTGTGTTGCCTACTAGGGTTTTTTTTGCAAGCCTTCGTTTGAGTTGCTTTTTTTACTACCTGCTGCTCCAAATGCGTCGTTAAATAAAACAAATTATTTCTTA